>JADDOH010014774.1:0-36960 GCA_016648135.1 Agrypnia vestita | reverse complement strand
AAAATTTGATATTGTGTGGATGTTCTTATGACAGAATTAGTTAATGTTGAATTGTGTAGAGTGATCACATAAGCCAGCTCATACAGGTTGCAAGCTCTGTGCCATCGTATAAGAGACCTCCATCCATTTTTCTCATATATAAATTAGCTTTGTCTCTATGTGACTTAATTAATTAATCATCCTTCTGGGGACAAAATCCAGTAACTGTGTTCTTAGAACATATTTTCATATAAATTTTTTTTTTAAATTTTAAGGTTGCAGCCATTACAGAGAAGATGGCAGAGTCCTTCCTCTTCTAGTGTTTGTCCAGTTATCAGATGCCAGCGATCATAATCTTGCCAACAACAGCTCCAAATAGTTAAACCATGGATTTCCAGAACCATTGCCTTCAGTTTTTCAGCCAGGATGTCCATCCTCTTCCAGGACCCCTTCTGCTCGCGATATTGCCTTGAATGATGATCTGCTACTTCTCCGGAAGTCACGTGATGTGGCCAAAATATGTAATTTCCGGGTTTTAACTGTGTTAAGGATTTCTTTTCTCACATCCGGACCATTGAAGTGTCATTTGTAACCCTATCAATCCGGCTTGTTTTTGGAAGCCATCGGTATATTCACACCTCAAATGCTTTCATACCTTGTGCCACTAAATCCTCCTTCAATAGGGAAATAAAAATGATGACAGACGACAGCGTTCCCTCTAATACGAGAGAAAACTCAATGAAAACATTAAATTACATGCTAAAATTTTGTTTGGTCTGATGATTTTTGGAATAGGTTGTGAAAACTAAAACTTTAGCCGTTATTTTGTTTTAGATGTTAATGTGCGTGTATTCGCGAAGGAATCAGTTTAACTGCACCACTGCCAAAATGTACAATCAGTCTGATGCATTTTGAGTGAACTCTGAAGGCGTGTGAATGAATATGTATCGAGGGTGAAAGTATATGACAAGCTGAGCGGGATGCTATACAGGATGAATAGAAAGAAGTACTAACAATTAACTCGTTGGTTTATTGAAGTCATAAAACTTTACATGTTGGAGAATGCGTTTTACAACAATAAACGGAGCGCGAGTTTGAGCGTGGTATCGCGGGCGCCGGTTGTTAAGAGAATGAATTGGTACTTTGCCGGCGCCTCAGGCTTCTCGTTGGGCGATATCCCTCGATATCCCGCGATTGGTCCATTTGGGACACTCGAGGGACTAGAGTCCAAGCAGGTCCGGCTCCACCACAGAACATTAATGGCGACACATATTAAATAAATGAATTGTTTATGTGTCGCCATCATGCATGGCACGATCCAACGTACAATAATTTATTTCTGGTATGGCTTACGATGGCCCGTTATCACGATAATTTCTCCATTAAGTTGTCAAATTATTTTTGCAGAAAGGCAAATTAGTTTTAAAAATTATTTTAATTATTAAAATGATGTAATCGGTCAACATACACGTTCATCTTAAATCACTCACACATATTTACATACATTAATAATAAATAAGACTGACCTCATATTTTGATCTTATGCCAGAGACATAAAAACCCAGATTTTTTTACTTATGAAGATAGTCGTTTATAGACATAATGATGATGTTATTTTTAGATTCTCTCTTTTCACTGCTAAATATGATTCGCAAAACTGAATTACATTTTTTCATGATAATTTTATCTTATCAGACTTTCCGCACCAACTTAATTTGAACCAAATTAATTTACATTCTATTTTTATTTTGTTTTTAATCAGATAACACCGGCGGTGCAAATATATATTTACTAGCTGCAATCCATCAATTATGACGGTAGAGCTATGTGTCAGTTCCTAAAGAATAAGTATTTATTTATTGAAAAAAATAAACCAAAAAGAAAAGAAAAAATAAATAAATAAAAAAAAAAAAAGAAAAGAAAAGCGTTTTTATAAAAGAATTTACCGATGTTACGGGAAGTTATGGACAGACAAACAGATGGATAGATAAAATTGGGATTATATGTGAGGTATAAAAGTAAAAGCAGCAATATCCATAGAATTTTAAGTTTTATATATCTATTTCTTCCAAAATCATGTTTCCTATAAATTTATAGCCAATTATTCACATAAAATTTCAAATTCAGTACATTATAAATTAGTAATCCTCGATGACTGCATTCAAATTTATTTTGGATATTGCTGCCTTTGCTTTTATGCCCCACATATCTAAGTTTCTTTTTCTCAGTTAATTAAAAGTGTTGTTTTCAGAAACCTTTTGTATGTAATTATGCCATTTTGAAGAACTACGAGAGCGTAGTTAAAAATGCCAAAGGTTGGGATAATAGGCATCAAACCACCGTGTGGGAGTACGATAGGTAATTTTACTTTTATATACACTTCAATGCACTATACTTATTTAGAAGTCACTAAAATACACTTTCTTCTTTCCTCCTTCATGTCAATACTTACAAATAGGCTCGTTATTGGCTCGATAGTAGAATATGTACACTTAATTTTTTTAAATTAGCATTTTTTTTGGTAGTCATAAAAGTATGTGCATCAATATTAAAAATGTGTTCAAAAAAATGTAGACTTAATTGTAAAATACTAGTCAATATACAATATTATATAATATTAATTATTTTAAGGAATAATAATATTTGTATCTATCCCTTCCAAAATCATGTTACCTTTAAATTTATAGGCTTTGTTTTCTATAATATCTCAAATTAAGTACATTATAAATTAGTAGATAATCCTCGACTACTGCTTTCAATTTTTTTTTGTATATGCTTTTATACCCCACAATTAATACATTGTTGAAAATTACAATAATTTTTTTATAAAACTCGTCTACTTTATTCCCAATCATACTATAAAATAAACTTTTGCATACCTTTACTAAAAAAATCTGCCTATATTACGCACCCCAATTTAAAAGCGATGAAAATGGCGTTCAAATTAGCAAGTATGTAATGTTACGTAATATTGCTAAGTTTATACATTTATTATTATTTTTAATCATGTTTGATATGGCTATAAAAAAGTTATGCTTTTAAATATTATAATTAATTAACTATTTCTCAATTTTAATAAAACAATATTTTGTTTTCTAGCGATATCAGAAATAATCTCCGCCAAACTCAGCCAATGGCTGAACCTGAGGTGGAAATAATGTTCTCCTTGAGTAGCCTTATCATCCTCTTATCATGCGTGGTGGGCGCCCAAGACGGGTGAAAAGAGGTGACTTGTCTTGTGTAATTCAAATTATGTGCATTTAATTTTGTCAAATTGTTACACTTTGTTTGTTTATAGTAGTACATAGTACTGCAATACATATTACCTTTGCTCCACTCAAAAATGCAATAGACAATCTAGTATTTCCAGTAGTAATAATTCCGCAATAAAAATTGTTCCCATTTGCATTCTAAACATTTTGATGCACAATTTATCGCTCAAGTTTTAAGCATCTGGATGTCATTGATTATAGGGTAGGAGGCAGTGACCGTCAGACTTACGTTATAGTATCAAACCTGAAATATCTTCTGTAGATAAACAAAGTGGGTGGTAAGAATGTTTGGTTATTATGTCATTTGAGATTGGGAGATTTTGGCAAATAGCAGGTAATACAGCTACAATAGAGTGTAAGTAAAACGTTAAAATATAAGGTATCAGGTTATTTTGTTAAATAGTGACCCAAATAAAATATATAAAATTCAGATTTGTTACTATAACGTAAATGATATGATATTGATGAAGATTTGTTACTATAACAAATGATATGATATATCAGAGCATCTGGCAGAAGAAAAGACCCGCGAAAGATATCCGCCAATTATTAATACGACTACATATATCCCATTAAACATATATCCCATTAAACATCTTAAAAAATCAGGTTTGTAATTTTTATGTACTTACTAATTCTTTTGTACCTGTATTACCTGTTATTTGCCAAAATCTCTCAAGCTCAAATGTCATAATAACCAAACATTCTTATTTACTATAGTGTATACATACAGAAAATATTTGAGGTTAGATACTGTGTATAACGTAAGTCTGGTGGCCGCTGGCTCTTAGTTCTAGTATGTCCTTTTATTGTAAAAACTATTTTTACTCAGGTTATTTTTGTCAAATTTAAAGACTGCTTTACTACATAATTTCATGTGATTATATCTTACTATTTAATATTTAGGTCTACTAACAGTATGTGTAGTTGATACTCTTTGTAGTTTGATCCAAATATATACTCTTCTCTAATCATAATAAGCATAGTATCTACATAATATATAGAAATTGTATTTAGTAATTTATGAAGTAAAACCCCCAATATTGTTAGAGACTTGTTAGGACATACATTTTCCCAATTTTAATACAAATTTCACCACAATTTAGAAATGTATAAATTTATTTATATATTTAGGAGCAAAAAGCAACCGGCTAAATCCTACCACTTATTGCTAAGTTGGCCACTGCATGGTTTCTCGCAATAGTATAGAATACGAATGTAAAACAGAATACTTTTTCAAAATAAGATATTAATTGAATGGTGCTAAAAATACTATTAGTGAAAAATACTATTAGATCCAATTTGTTTGAAATCAGAGCCAGGCAGTCAGATTTTGTTACAAGAACAATTCTTGCTGCTGAATCTGAATATGCCATCATCCACCATTTTTTTGTTATAATCCCAAATTAGCATATCATGGTCCCATGTTTAATACTTTGAATTTCTAATCTTTGTAGCCATTTCAAAACAATGCTCCTTTCACCGTGCATTTTTTTTTTCACCCCGCAGTGTATTAGCCTGATAAATCTGATTTTGCGGAATAACCGGAGGACTTTGGATGGAATTTATTAGGAACGGAAAATGGAACAAAAGCATTCAATCGGAATACTGCTGGGGCCTTAAAAGAGACGTGCCAACAATGAAATATATCAAAAGTCAAATAGAAATATGTTTCGTAAATAAATTATATTATATTGTGTACCTACATTATTCCTTAAAAAATAACATTTCTGAAATCTTTTAATATATTTTACTCAAATACCTTGTGCTGGCAAAATTTGAAAAGCAGATTCGCAATCAGCAGGAAAAATGTTATACGAATCACCTTCTTTGGCTCATATAACATTCAAACAGTTTAATTTTGTATATCGGTGTATTTATTTTATAAGATTCAATTTAAATAAATAAGCCATAGATAGTCAAACATAAATGTTTCTGCATATGTTTGTATGTATATATGTTTTACTGTGGAAAGGTCTTGATTGATCAATCGATAAGAAGGAAAGATGGAAGAACTTGTCGACTCTTTGGACCCCAACTTTCATAGAATAAGGGAACAAAGATGATCAAAATAGATATCCTGAAAAAATCTATCCATCACATGGAAAAGTTCCGGGTCATGGTGGCTAGCAAATATTTATTTGATAGATGTTTTCTGTATATACTGCTGTGCAATGACGAACGGAATCGCCACCACCGCAAGCAGGTCGGGTACTAGGAAAGAAATTTCTTCCTTCCCAATCTCCGCCGATAATTATTGATAACCTGAAACCCGAGATACACTCGGCCGAAGCTAACTACGTCCACAGCTGACTAATTGTACTTACAGCTTTTCCTTGTATATCAAGTGCAGATTCAATATTCAATTTCCTGGCTTCGTCGAATCCGGAACAGATCGGTCTGTCTCTTCCGGAAGACTAATGTGAACTACTTAGTCTTCGTCAGATTCAAATACCACATGAAAAGAATGTCAATTCTCAAAAAGAAAAGAACCTGGAGCACACTGATTTCCAACTATCACTAGTGGTCGGATTTATAAAAGGTTTAAATCCTGGCTAGCGGTTTGCGTAGAATACGTCGGGTGCAAGATTCGACCAATCCACAATCATGTCGCGGCCGGCGCGCAGCGGTCACGAAACAACTGCTAATTGATTCATCTAATGTATTTTGAATATAATTAAAGAATAGATTTGTTTTTATATTAATTTGTATGAAAATAGAAAATTACAGTGTATCAGGAGTCGGAAATACAATTTCCGCCAGAAATCGGTAAGTCTGGGCGTCGCGGAGTATTCATTTAGGTCAGGGTAAAAAATGTCACCTCAAGTTCTTATAATTTATTTTAACCCAGTAACTTGTGAGATAAATAATTTACGTAATTATTTGGCCCATTTGTTATTTTTCTTTCAGTGCTCCCAATGATCATCGATAAAACAGCACGATCTGTTGGTCGTACATCGCATCAACAAATTCACTTTTCCAGCGTGATCCAGTTATCATCTTTAAAAATGTGGCCTCCAATTAACATTCATTAATTTTGTGATGTAGCGTGACTTATCCAATGTTATTCGGAAAACGATGATTTCATTCTTCAACTTGGAGGAAATTATCTTTATCCACCCGACGTGAATCCATTGATCCACTACATACACCACATATCAGCATTCTATGAAATTTTAGACTTTTTCATATTTATTTGTAATTCAATTTTTTTAAATTTGATTTTTAATAATATTCATTCTTATTCTGAAATCAAAACACAAAATTTCTTTTTTTTACGTTGATTCCATTAAATACATAAAATATTTTAATATAAGTTGATAAGCTTGTTGCCACTTTCAAATGTTGAATATTAAATTCGACTTGCAGTCAAGTCGTTGCCAAAGCAATCGTTTGACACCACATTGAGTAAACTAAAAACTAAACAAATATCATATGAAGCCAATTCTTCAGTTGAAGGTGGTAGAATATGCAAAGAATCTATCTTTGAACATTGAACATTGAGTGCCAACGGCAATTGGCACTCAATGTTCACAAAAGTTGTTTGTAAGCTGACATTATTGGAAATTCCAAAAATAAAATGGCTGTCTGTGTTTCGAAATTTTTAACAAAAATCATAATAAACCATAAAAACATTATTATTTATTTACTTTGAGTTAATACTTACGTTTTTGTTTTTGAAACCCTAACAATATCTGAAATTTTATGAAAAGTTGTTGTTCAATATTTTTGTCAACAACTAACTTTGATATATTTGTTTCACACGCAAAATCAATAAGTTAATGAGAGCCACATGAATTTTCTGATTTTTATATACACATATTACAATGTTCAATTTATCAAATAAAATTATATTATCAAAATGCGTTTCATTACATATTTACATCTTCCACATTTCAATGGTGATTTTTACAATCCTGATTGGGGGATCTGAATTCAAGTGATAATTCAAGAAAACTGATGATTGTAAATTTGGCAAATAAACTTAATCATAACAAGAATCATGTTCGTCAACTACTTCAATTCCCCTCCTAAAAGACCCAATGTATACCTTCTAACACTCTGATTAAGCCTTCACTCTCCTAAACTTTTACAACTTAGACTCTCACAAGATAAGAGCCCTTTTTTTTTAAATATATACAAGGTCCAATTAATGATAGCAATACCTGTCAAAGACATTATTACATGGAGCTCTATGTAATGCATGATTCATGTCAGTGTGATCCAATCAATCAAAGATGGTAAGCAACGCTGGATGTGTACAACTAATGGAAGACCACGAACCAGCAAAGGTTTTGTCTAACAGCCTAGAGGACTAAAAAAGAGGAAGATTAAATCTGTGCTGGCAAGGTAATATTCCGAAACATGCAATATTGCTATTTCTGTATGTAGCGGCGCTCAGCCTGCTCGCGCCATCTACCTGCCTACGAGCGGGGACCCTTTTTTTTATTAGGTTAACATAAACAACGTCTGCGGCGGAGACATCGCCGGTTACGTAAACAAATGTAAGCAAAGGGAATCGGATGAGATGACGCCGTGCCCCAGTCTAGATTCATCTCAAGTACCGCCCGGTCGTTGTTTAGAAAACCTGGGTCCGCGTCTCATATCTGTAGTACATTTCTCTTTGTCCTATACTTTCGATATTTTACTATTTTATTTTGTGATTGATAATTAACTTATGTGCACACTGGAACACTGTATATTTTATTTGCTCCCGGAGCCTCACTCCGGTCGAGGAATAAACGTTAAATAACAGATCATTCTTTCATTCCATCGACCTACGGATATTCCCAACATGTATAACATTATAATGCTGCCAATTTTGATGTTTTAAGTTTGTCAAGTTTGGAATTTAAAAATTCAGTCAATTAGAAAGCTTATTCATAATTGTGAATAACTTAACATTTGTTCACGTTTAAGAATTTTCTAATCGATTGAATTCATTCATTTCAAACCTGTCAAACATAAAACGTCAAAATTGGCAGCATTACAATGTTATACAATAACTGTCAAGATACAGAAATAGCAAGAATATGGCTGATTTCTTGGCGGGACTTCACTGAAAATTAACCAATGAAGAATTTTTGCTGGCAACCATAACCTTCAACAATAATGATGGTATTTAAATTAATTTAAAATTTATATAGTTAAAAAGAAATGCTGCTTATAAGAAGGTAAGTAACATTTACTATAATAGAGGTAATTTTTTAAAGTTCTTTACTCTTGATATTTAACAGGACAAGATATTCAATGTCATAGTATAAATGGCATGATTGGAAAGTCTAAATAATGACCTGTGTGCTGAATTTCTATATTTATTCATTTTTGTTGGTATGTGTTCTAAAGAGGATATTATAAGCAGACATTACAGTAGCATATGATGGAATTATTTCCATATTTAGCACCTTCACATACAAATATTTATTTGTCTGTAGATTTGTTCCAGATTGATGTTATCATAATTATTTAATACCCTGCCCTCTTGTGTACCCTTCTGTGACACGAGCATATAAAGATAAGACCTAAACTGGTTACAAGTGGTACCAAAGTGGATATTTCTTCTAGACCAAGCCTTATCGCCATTCAAACTGGCTTTATGTGTTTATTTATGAATTTGTCTGTCTGTAATGAGATGTGTTGTATAATAATATTTTTTGCAGTGAGATACCATATTTATAAAAAATTACTGATAAAAAAAAAAATATATTTGCAAGCTTTAGATGTGAATATTACTTCCTTAACTGAGTTGAAGTCCAAAATGAATATTTAATTGATTTAGAAACATCATTTTCTTATTTAGTCGTGGAAAACAAATAGCGTAATTAAAATTCAAAATTAGGTTAAATGTGAGAATTGAATGGGACGAGGACCATCTTTCACTGGTTTAACAAATTATGTACTTTAATTGGCGCAAAACAGTGTGGTTTTATTAATAAAAAGCAAAAATGTAGCATAAATTTAAAGTAATTACATGTGCATGAATATATCAGTGTAAACACTGACATATTATGTAAGTATTATAAATATGTAAAAGGCTAAATTATAAAGGTAGAGTTATCAGCAAGGTGAGTATCGGACAATTTTGAAATCATGAATTGACAGGTCGAAATATTCAAGTTGCCGACTTTAGAATTGAACACAAATTAGACGATTAATATATAAAGGAGACTTGGCACGAGTTGGTGTTGTAGTGGAAGAGGCTCAATGTTTGGATTGATCTAGAAGACCTTCCGGATACTTATGGAGCATAACTGGGCAATCAGTCCTAGAATTGGCTGGTGTATCTAGGAATTTAACAGAAGTATTTCTGTTATCCACCAAAAGTGTAGGTACTCTTGAAATATCAAAAAAAAAATTCCAACACAGCCATAATTTTTATTAGTTATAAATTATGCAAGTCAGGTGAGTTTTTTTAACATTTAACTAAGTTTATACAAAAAACTGGTGATAGTAAATGCTTTTTTTTAACAAAATGTATCTGCTAACTATCAACCATTAGCTCTTAACTTTAGAAAATTCAATTGACAATTCATTAGTTGACAATGTCCCCAAGACGTTAAGATAGAGCATTTTTATCATGAACTTCCAACCCGTGACACCAAAACTTAAATGATAAAATTCACAATAATAATTCCCATAAATATTTTACTAATCGAAATTTTCCACTCATGAATTAAGGTCATTCACCTAGTTTTTAAAATTACATCATGTTTTTTCTCCCTTTGTTTTGTAATTTTTAAACCTTGAATGCATCTTCTTTTTCTTTAAGGACTTTCCCTTGCCGCTGTGGCTATCTCCACCAATCCTTATCTCGGTAGCTTCTGCATCCACTTCTCTCCAGCAAGTTGTTCAATAATGTTTTTCTTAGCCATTCTCTTCTTATCACTGTGGTTATGAACGTTGTACCACAGAATATGACCTTAAAATTTTCACATGTGTTCGCTATCATCTTCAGCGTAAATCTATTTTCCTCTATTTCTTCTAAATGTCACCATTTCGTTTCATTTTTGTTAGACTGACTTTCATCATTGTCCTCCAACACTACATTTCAAGGATTTCTATTTTTTTTTTGTCTCTCTCCATTATTTTCCAGCACGCAGCCAGATACAAAAAATTATGTCTGATCTTTTTCTGCTTGTTATTTTGTTTCTCGGCTCCTGCTCCTGGGATATGGATGACGAGCTTTGATGGTCGTTTTGATGGTCTTCCTGGAGGTCTGCGCCTGCAAGTAATTCATTCTTCACTATTCTTACCATTCTTGTGGAATCTGCTTTGTCCACAAGGCTCTCCAGTGTTTCCTTCTATTTCTTCCCCAGCGCACGATATGTTTGCTAGTCTAGAAAAGCTTTGCAGTGGAGAATCAAAAAAGTATCTGGTAGCTGTGGTTTCCAAGGCAAAACCTGCATGACTTATAGTTTCACAGGATGGAGCACGCAATCAGATATGTTCTATTATTTGAGGACAGTCAATAGTTCTGTTTATTATTTTGTGTAAAAAGACAAGATCCAAAACTATTCTTCTTTTTTTCTTTTATTAGATCTGTGGTACAGAAAATTACGCCTCCTGGGATCATGAGGTCCAGCTACTATTCTTCTAGTCTCTTATTTTTTAAGAAAGCAAAAGATCTAAGAAAGTTGTTGTCAATGTTACTCAACAGTATTTTTAGTTTAAAATTAATAATTCAAATAAATTTTTATTTGTGAAAAAAGAGATAGTTTGTTAATTTTTTTTTCTTTATCGCACATGGATTTTCTACACGTGCACCTGAGATTTCCTATGGAGGAAAAGATAGTAGATAGGGTAGCTTATTTCACTTTAGAATAGCCATTTTCTATTTGTGTGGAAAATTCAATATGTTTGTAAAATTGTGCATTTACATTTTTAAAAATTAAGTATTGCAGCTTGCTGGATCAATTATGTTTGTATATTGTAGACATTTATCTATTATGGACGTTTATTAAAAGTTAGCAAAATGTATTTGCACCTACTGCGCAAACTGTAAAACATCTCTGTGGTTGTCCCAACTGCCAGTTATCTTTTGAATGGCCTTTTTTATATTATTACCTTTTGGATAGCTGCATGAGCATAATGCATTTTCTCTCATATTTTAATGCATTTTCACGAATGGTCATATGTACATATACATTTGCCTTGCAATTGCCACACATCGTGGGTCAACAACATCTACCTACTTGAAGTTAGTTGACTTAATCAAATTGTTTCTTAGCTACTTGCCATTAGCACAACATCTGTGTAAATAAATTGAAATTTTGCATTTTCATATGTACTTAAAAATTCAATTTATCGGATGAAAAATCTACGTGCTACATGTCTACAAAATTTAATAATATTCGCACATTGATTATGCGAAGTTCATCCATGGTCGGGCCTCGACAAATTAAATGCATCATTGTTATTTAATATAATGCAAGCAAGAGGTTATCATTACATTTTTAATAATTTTTGAACAATCTCACATTTTAAAATAAAACCACAATGTCAAATGTCAAGCACACCCACATTTCAAGATATAACAACAATATTGTTTCATTGTTCGCATTAGATCACTTAATTTTTGCCTTTTTAATATATCATTTCTGTGTCCAGATTAAGTGAAATCATTCATTTCGGTCACTATGAAATCTTTCCAATATTACCCCTGAATTCCATTACTGTATCTACATACAGAATAAAATTCCACATTCCTTTTCAACACTCATATTCAAAAATTAAAATATGTCCTTTCATGTCCCTATAGTATAAGTAAATAAGTAGGTTACCTTTTTTAGAATTCAGTTCCTGCCTAAAAATGTGTGTTAAAAAAATACTACATACCTAGTACCTACCTACACAAAGTATACTGCCAAGACCCGGTTGTATCGAGTTGGATTTAAGTAAAAGTTTGTTTAAAGCATAGATTTTTGCATCCTCCACCAATCAATCCCATTTTCGTAAAAATCTATGTTTTTAACAAACTTTTACTTTAATCTAACTTGATTCAACCGGACCTAAGCAAATCATGATATTGGAACAAGTTGTCATCTGACATTTTGGTAAAAATTAACTTTTTTATACCAAAATTCTGACAACAATGTTCTCCAAACCAACCAGTGAATTGTCACACATACATGTGATATTTTGGAATAAACACGAGAGAACTAATTATACTCACATTTTTTTTTCATTTCAATTTTCCCACTGTTTAGTTCAGTCTAAAAATTTTTGAAAGATAGTCATTTAAACACTGTCTACTATTTTTATGAATAGCTTTGCAGAAAACTCGCCTGCACACTATGGATGTACTGTTCCTTGAGTATATGTTTTGACTCTATATTCTCTGTGTATTGTATGATAACACCAAGTTTCGTGATTGATATAGATCATTAAAAATATTTATTGATGTAAACATTTTAAAGATTGTGAACCTACCTATATTGTGTCTCCAAAATAAAACATCACTTCCAACAGAATTAAAATGAAAGATTAACCACGAAAACATGAATGTTATTAAACAGTAGGTGCAAACTGGTGCAAACACAGATTTAAAAAATAAATTATGGTGTTTAATACAATATTATAAAGCATAGATTTACTACGAAAACGGGTTGTTTAATGAGTGGAAAAAGCAGTTCGAATCAGGAGCTGAAGAATGCAGTATTATGAATGGGAATGGATTGTAAAGTACCTACTGTCAGCTAAACAGAGTGGAAGACCATGATTTGATAGAAAGTTGAATCTAGGTTTCAGGTAAGTACTGAGGCGAGTGAGATCGAAAAGGACATTATGAAGTAAAGATAAAACATGGAAGTTATGGCGTTGTCGGATTGTAGGCCAATAGAGAAGGCGTACAGTTTGTTTAATGCTTTTCATTGACATTCAAATAACACACATCAGCATACTCAAGTAGGGATTGCGTAATTATTATTTTACAGTGAGTCGGGAGATTGTTCATAGGTATGCTTAGGAGGTGAATACTGTAAAAAAATTTTTGCTGACATGTGAAATATGTCCATGTCATAAAAAATCTGCGTCAATTAGAACGCCTAGATTTTTCACAACTTTAGTATAGGATATGCACTGATTGTTGTATAGACCAAGCTCAAAACCAGGCCAGGACACACACGATGATTATATCTTATTATATCTACATTTGCTAAATAGGTCTAACACGGAAGTTCTCACCCGATCAAAGAAAATTATTAATCCATCTTTACAAAATTTGAATTTTTCCAATATTCGATTCGCATTGTTCATTTATTTATTGAAAAAAAAAATTGTCTCGGTCAAACGGTTGTGAAATTCTGTTCGGGGAGAAATACTTTTTTTTGGCGCTTATCATTTAGAAATAATTGTAATGTTTGATAATAAATTTTAAAAAAATAAACAGTAATATCGTTTATCGTTTAGAAATAATATTAACGGAATTACTTAAAGTACTAAACAACGTTGAATTAACTGACGCCGAAATTAGAATATATAAAATGAAACTAGAAGATAATCATGCCGAAGATTTAGGACTTCCATCAACGTCTAACGAGTGCACGGACGCTTGCGGACGAAGACGACGAAGCTGCGGGAGGAGAAGGCGCAGCAGGAGAAGGAGTTGCGGGAGGAGAAGGCGCAGCAGGAGGAGGAGTTGCGGGAGGAGAAGGCGAAGCAGAAGAAGGAGACGACGGCGAAGAGGTCCTACTTTTAAAACCCGGCGGTGTAGAGACAAACGGACTGGCAGATTTAAGAGGAATCGCTGTTGTAAACAATCGGAAAAAGTGTGTTTGACTATACCGAAAAAGAAGAGAAAATGTTAAAAACTATTAGTTTTCGTGAAGTCGTCATTATTTTTTTCGCTTTCATTTCATTTTATTGTATTCTTCGTATGATAACGGCGAATCTCAAATATTTGACTATGCTATTTGACTACATCAACATAAATTTTTAATGTTGTCCACGAATATTGAGAGCAGTCGAATATTTGAGATTCAGTGTGATTATACGGGGAATACAATAACTTGAATACACCGTGAAATGAAAAAACAAAAATGATGACTTATTAATAACTAGTTTTTATAAAATTTGCATTTTTTTGCAATCTGTGTTTGTTCCTACTGTTCAATAAAATGCATATTTTCGTTTTTAATCTTTCATTTTAATATTTCGAAAGAGAGTTGATGTTTTATTTTGTAGATATAAGATAAATACACAATCTTTTAAATGATTAGGTATATCAATAAATATTTTCAAATATAACTAGAAGATATTAAATCATTAGATCTGGGCTACACTCTGGGAAACAGGGTAGACATGGTTATGCAGACGATGCAGTCCTTATAGCGGACAGTGAAGGTAACCTCCAAAGACTTCTACACAAATTCTACATCTCGGCACAACGATTTATAGTCCGTCCAACTTATCTGGAAAATTGACAAATTTGGAACTACCCTCACCATGTTGAATCTTGTCAGCTGTCAGATTATGTTTAGTTAGGTATATGAAAGTACACGAATATTTCAATCATTTTTTTACGAAAGTTTTTGTTTGTCACCATACCAAAAATGAATGAAAGTGATACTCGAGAAATTATTTTTAAAATCCACTCGTTTTTTGAAAAGGAACAACGTACTAAAGCCTCAATTGTACAATTTGATTACGTTGTACATTCATAGAATAGACGCATTGCCGCCGTTTCAGGTTAGTGCTGCCATGCCATTATAATGATTTTTCCATAATTACATATTTGTTTTACTACATATTTCATTTTTTCAGGTATTTCTGAATCGGAAATTTACAAAATTGTTAAAGAGGGTAAAGCGGTCGTGGAATTCGGCTCAAAAATATCTACACCCGGAAAAAAAACAAGGATTAGTGGAAAAATTAGTGTTGACCATGTGACTTCTTGAGAGGAATATGCCACTAAGGCCCGGTTGTTTCAAGTTCGATCAAAGTAAGCGGTCGATAAAATCATAGATTTTTACGAAAACGGATCGTCTGATTGGTGGAGAACGTAAAAATCTATGCTTTAAGAGAACGCTTACTTTGATCGAACTTGAAACAACCGGGCCTAAAAAATACCCAAGTGAATTAATGAAATTTATTAGACTGTCCTATTGGCTATACTGCCTGTAGGGATGCGACGCACGGACGGGTATTTAAGGAAAAAGCTGGCCAAAATTATTTTAACGTTTTAATCGTCTTTAAATGATCTTTTATTATATATTTTTATGTTTTATATATTTTGGATCTTAATTTTTGTATTTTGATTATCAAACGTTACCTTGTTTTCTAAGGAAGAAGGTATTTACAAGTAAAAATATTTCTTAATTATTAAAATTTTTATTTATATATCATCTTCATTAGAATATGTATATGTATTTTCTTCATCGGAGGTCTTGTTTGTTATTTCTTCCTCTTCTTCGAATACAGGATCTATTGGCAAACTCGGTAAAAGGAAATGTAATGCCTCTTTTGAGAAGGCCTTTTTGTTTCGCTTTTCTACAGGTCGCGAACATGAAATAAATGGATCCGAGCTTAACAATAATCGATCAAGAACATCTTTGTTACATTGTATTCTTGAGAACTTTCTTGCGAAGTTCAGTCTATACTGCCGGAAGTGATTATTACGAGCTTCATCAGCTTCTTCCGAAAGTTGACCAATAGGTAATATGGCATATTTGATTATCGAAGGTGCTTGAGCCAATATTTTATGTACAGTGGGCCTTATCAGATGCCACCCATACAACTTCACATAGAGTTCTGCCGTTTCTTTGGAGAAGAGATCGCATTTCGTTTGCACCTATTTGATGACCACTGGAAATTACTTCTAAAATTATTTTGAATCTTTTTATTACATGTAAGTCCACTCCGGTTATTATTGATGCTGTTTCTGGATCAGAAAAAAATCTACGTGAAGTGTTACCATCATTAGTGTTTCCAAAGTCAGCTTTTGGTATATCAAATAACAAAGACATCGCTTCCTTTATCTCCTGCTGTATTCATTTTTTCTCATCTTCGACTGATTTTCATGTTCACCTTTATGAGATGCAACTATCCACTTTCGTTGAAATTCCGCCTTGAAGAATGTTATTTTTTCTTTAAACTCGTTGATTTTCTCTGGTGGACAGTTCGTGATTTTCATGAGGATGTCCTCCGTATATTTTATCTTTTTGTCAAGCAAACGTTCAGGACACTCCTTGATGAAACCATAGAGTGCTCCTCTCAACTCAACTCCTTCACATTCTTTTCAGTTGCTATAATAAAAGAAAGTCACTTAATTCAGTTTATATATTCATAAATTTTTAACACATTCGAAAAAAAAATGTAAAACAAAATGGCGGCTGTTGGCGGAAAATTTTTTTTCATCAAAAGTAAGATCATGAACTTGATCGCATCTCACATTGTTTTTTCACATACTTTCCGACACTTTCTTTCACTAAAACCCTTGAATATATCAAAAAGATTTTAATATATCTTATATAATATATCGCGGAGAATCTTTTTGAATATATCAAAAAGATTCTCCGCGACTACTTTTCTACCCTGTGTGCTGAAGCGCTCTCTAGACATGTACGCGAACTTGAACTCGACCTATTTTACCTGTGTTTATGGGTTTTTAAAGCTTGTTATTGGTTGTATCTCAAGTTTTTGAATGAATGATCGAGTTCTATTCATCGAGTAACCTCATTGGCTGTGTAAACTGGACAAAAAATCATAAGTATTTTTATTTTCTTTAATATATTTGTAATGAAAACATTGAAATACTTTAGTTAAAATTTAAATTCTTCAGCGTTATTGCTTCCATGGTTTTATTCCATAAACATGTGCACAAACTTCTTTTTCAGTAAATTTCGTTGCTTATTTTTATAATTATTGAATAATAATAATAATTATTGAAGTCTGTATATTGAGAAACCAGAAACTACAACTTCTTAGCGATTATTGTTGATTTTTATGAATATACACCATCACAAAAAAAGTGTCTAAAAACAGCAATCGTGTGCGAGATTGCACGGCAGACAGCATACATTCCACGTTACGCATGCGGGTATATGACCGTTTAACCCGTTCCGTGCCCACAACGCGTTCTGTTTTGTATACACGATGTGGGCTTGGAACAGGTTAAGAAATTAAAACGGCAATAGCAATTTGAAGACAAAAATTCTAGATTGCCCTAGGAATGGAATAGTTTAAAATAAAATATGAATAACGCAATGAATTAAAAGGAGAAAATAAATCGTATATTTTTTCTTTAAATATGTTAGATTGGAGTTACTCGGCTATGTGTGCAATAAAGCTATAATTATTAACACTACAAAGGTAATAAATTCACAATACAATATATTTTCTAATTGTTTATTATTATAAATTTATTTTAAGATCCAGATGTTCCAACAATTAACATATTTTTTGGAGTACAGCTTAGAGGTTTGAGTCGAGTTAATTGTACGCTATAGCCATTGTTTATCGCGTGTCTCGCTCTATCAGAGTCGATAATAGTCATACATTTAGTTCCACATTCTTCCATGGGATGATCTACATGAGTCTGATCTGCAGCATGTCCGATGCACATATATTTTTGTCCTTGCACCACCTGCAAGGTGTTGCAAGACTGCTTTGGACATAATTCAGTGTATATTGGAAATCACAGCTCGCACACAAATACGAGATTGAACTGAATGACAGGGCGAGGGGTTACCGCCGGGTGCGGGCGGGGCGGGTTTTAGTTCCAAAGTCGCCGCACGCCAATTTACGTTGGGCAAGCTATAACACCAAATTCGTGTCACGCTTAAAGCCTCTTCTGTGTACATGCACCATAAGCAATGCACAGTCCGTACCTTACATGAGTGGTATAACAGCATAGGCAAGAATATCCAAAAAAATGATAATATTTTATAACGCAGTCACTGAGGATTAGTAAATTAGTAATTTAAGATGTACTGAATTCAAGATTTTACAGAAAATTTAACCCTATCCCTCCCAAAATCATGTTCCCAAATCCAAAATTATTTACAAAAAGAGCAAATTCCTGTAGAGTAAAAAGCAAAGGCAGCAATATTCACGTCAACTATGTGTCACGTGTTAAATGGGAGCTTCATACTAAAGTAAGAGTTAAGATTTTAGACTGAAATATTATAACAAAGACAACAATATGCCATTGTGCAAATAGCAAAAGCAATAATGTCCACTATTATGTAGCAAACACGCAATATAGATATTTAAAAATTCAATATTTATTTGTAAATAAAAGGAAAACTGAGGTGGCAATTGTTTTTAAATACTTATTTCCAATAAGATGTAGGTTTCATAGATTCCAGAAAAATTTCCTTGAGTAATGACAGGTTTCTTGTCTTTATCTCAGTAGGATATTGCTACCTTGTTTGCACACCCCTCACATGAAATAAGCCTGGAACGGATATGTTACTCACCTTGCTGCCCAAACGGAGACCGGAATCAGACCCCTGCAGATGCCTTAGATAAACGGAATACTCATATCTTATGTTAAGGTTTTTTATTACATGAATTTCCATTGTGATGAACAAAACATTCTAAATTATTCCGCGCATTGAATGTACATGTGAAATTTTCTGAACTGTGGACCGCCGCTAAGTTGATAAAAACATTCCAGTTACAACCAGATCACATCAACACGAGTTGGCGGGTCGCTAAATGCAAAGTAATAATAAACAACTGTGTTTGTGTTTCAAAAATAAAACAAGGTTTTTAAATAAAATTTTGATAGGTACCAGATAATATTTATTTATACAGACAGTGAAGATGAAATAATTTTATGTTTTTTTGTATGTATTGTGCATTATATCTGTACTTGTGTATATATTAGGCAGTTGTACAAATTGTGTATATATGTATATATCTTTAATTATCCCCTTTAAAAAAATATTTAATAACTATGTTAATGTAAGGATCACAAGTACATGTGTGAAAACTAAGGCACCGATATCAGACCTAAAAAGGTGCCGAAATGTTGTATACATATATGCTGGTCAAAGTTGCGATTTTTTTAACTACTCAATATACTATAAACCGACTTTATCACAAGTCAGTTTTAGAAAATCCTATATAATTTTTATCCCTTTTTGTAAAACTTATTAGACTGGTGAAATTGAAACATTAGAAAAACTAATTGTATTTAGCAAATTATAGCATAATAAATCACAATTAAAATAAGCTAAATTTTCGCATTTATAATATTTCGCATATTTCTTTGAACCAATATTTATAATATTTGAATTATATCCTGATGTTGTCGGAGAGTGAATGTAAATAGTATATCGATCATGTCAATGAAATCAACATGCTTGTTTGGTTTAGTGACTAAAAGGTTGGAAGTTCAAATTTCACCTTGAAAGACCACCAAGTTAACCAGGATTATCATGTGCTATTCCATTTGGGAACAAATGGACTCATTCTTACTCATAATCAATGATCCCTATAATTTTTATTATTTGTAAGGACTATAAACTCATCTGACCAGTCAATTTTGTTAAAAAAATGTGCACCATTATTATGTCGCGTAAAAAAATAGAACCTAAGTACCCAATTTTGGTGCTTTAAGTCCATCAGATCAATCATTAATAAAATATTGGTCAATAATGTAGAGTCTATTAAGGCTATCCTTAAATCTGGTTTCGCCTATGTCTTTTTGTGTAGGATTGGGAGCATGTGTGAGGACAAATATTCATAAGTGAGCGGCCGTACACCCCCACACCTCCGTGGGAATATAGCTCACAATATAAATACAATTATTTTGTAAATTTTAGGGCCGGTTGTATTAACTTGATAAAGCAATCTTTCGTAAAAACCATAGATTGTTATGAAATCGGATTGTGTGATAAGTGGAAAATGCAATAATCAATGGTGTAAATTAAAGATTACTATTATTAATAAAATCCAAGTTGATACAACTGGCTCTTAGTGATAGTAAATTATAATGTGTTTTGTATGATGATTCAATTCCGAAATACCATTTTGCTCCACGGATATTGCCGCCAATGTTACTTTTATATGGAATTATTAATTAATCAATTCTATTAAATCATATGTATCAATTTAAATTATTTTCTTTCAATAATCATGAAGTCTATACAAACACATATTTGCATTAGATACATAGAAAAAATTCAAATCTTCAGCATGTAGTCTTTGTTTAAAATATCTTAAATATATACTTGAATACGTATGTATTTCCAGTTGGTTCAAATTTTTAAAAAATGTAACAGCAATAATTTCGAGATAAATTATATGCATAATGGAATTATAATGAAATTAGTCACTATTATCAAATCCATTCTCCAGTCACAATTGAAACCCCGAAATTTCAGTATCTGATTTTGATGATTGTATTATCGATTGATTATAAATTTGCTCAAAAAAGGCCAGAAAGAATACTAAATGCAATAATGTAAGATTTAAATATAGTAATTTCAACAAGATAAATTTTATTATTAAGAATAATATGCAAAGCATTAAGTCTCACCATTTAGTCTTGATCAGTAGTTAAAGCATTACATAGTTATGTATAAAGCATAGATTTTTGCATTTTTCAACAATCAAAACACCTGTTTTCAGTTTCCTGAAATTAATCCAAAATATTAATCCCAGCGTCGGATTACATATACTGTATACAATCCTGAGATTTATAAATACATCCTTTAACCTGGGTCGGAATCCTGTTTGGATTACCTAATCAAATTTGTTTATATAATTTCCTAACAAACTGTTTAATTTGAAAGTGCAATTTTAATGTTTAATTTTAAAAATGATCAAATATTTTTGTGGTACTAAATAAAACACATACATGTTCATTTGAAAAAAAAATAGAATTTTAATGAATATTTAATAATTCTTTTATCAGTGAAGCAGGAAAAAACTCCTTTATAAATTAATGTCTGAGTAAGTATGTATAATTACATAAGACATCATGTCTGCAGTGTGTGCTACTGGTAGTATCCAATACACACATATACATTTTCTTATATTTGATGATACGGAGAATTTTTTCTTGCCAGCTATATATATTTGTGGTCTTGTTAGAATTTTATCATTACCAGTTTGACTAGCTGGGAATACTGTTGTGATTTGCACACGCAAATACTTTTATTAATTTGTTTCCTTTGAGAGAAAATATCAAAATGTTTAACAGCATTCAAGAAAAAATGGATTCTATTTTACCTCTTCCTAAATTTACGGAACTGAACGACCTTTGCAGCAATCATGTAAGTTTGCTGAACATAATTATTAATTAATTTTGGAAAACTTTAAAACATTCTTCAAAATGCAGACAAAGAGATTTCCCAATGTTATTGTGCTAAATTTTTGCTTGTCTTTTGCAGACTGGTGGAAAGATTCTCTTCGCCACTGATGATTACTTCGCTGTGGCAGAAAATATGCTGCTGGATACTGCACCTATTTTCATACCCGAAAAGTATACCGATTGTGGAAAATGGATGGACGGGTGGGAGACGCGCAGGAAGAGGAAAGCCGGCCACGACTGGTGCATCATCAAGCTAGCTACCAAGAGCGTCATTTACGGTGAGAACAAAATTTAAAATACATATTCCTATCGAGGATACTTATTTATTATTTTTAATATTACAATTTTAAATGCCTGTACTTTAATTTATTTTAAATAGCAACACAATTTTATTTATGCACAAATCAGTAGTAAAACTTACCTTTTTTGTTTCCAGGTGTGGACGTGGATACAGCTTTCTTCACTGGCAACTACACTCCTAAATACTCCATCCAAGCTGCTTGCCTTACTAAAGAAGGTTAGTTTGCACATTCAATGCATCTTTCACAATAAAATGAATTATGAATATTTTTACTATCCTTTTTCAAAAATGTTTTAATATTCAATCATTTTTGTTATCAAAATAAAATCAAAGAGTAAAATGTTTCATATTCTTTCACTAAATCATTTTTATTTATTGCAGAAGAAGAAATGATCCCGGCACGTAAAAGCAAAATGGGTTCAGAATGCACGGCTGAAGAATTGGATGATGTTGACATATTACACTCGGGAAATTGGCAAGAAATTATTCCTAAAACCGTCCTCAGGCCAGGATATGAAGCTACCAGACATAATTACCAAAAGGTAAGAATATAATTACGCTTTTCTTTTATTTTCTCTGTACATCTGGGTCACATGAGTATTCATTATGCATCCTTGTGGCCCCAATAAAAAGATCTTATAATTATATAAATAAAAAAATACTAGTGGTTCATGCCCAGTATTGCCACATTAAAAATTTTTTTTTCAGTTTTACTCACTTATTTGTCTATGGCTCTTACATAATTACGGTTTCAAGTATTTGAATTGGTGAACATGAAGTATCAATGTAATTCCTTTACTTATAGGTGATAACAGATGAGCCGTTCACTCACCTGCGTGTGAACATGTATCCTGATGGTGGAATAGCCAGACTGAGAGTGTTCGGTGTTGCCAAGCCAGAGGGACCTTTGCCTTGTATTCTGGATGGCCACTGCATGGTTGATCTTCTGGAGATGAGGAATGGCGGAGTTTGCCAAGGTATTTTACTTGTCTAAATAATTATTACGCAATATTTTTAATATAGTTGCATCACAATGAAATGTTTTTACATTTTGACAATGTACAATAATTCTAATATATCATATTTTGTTTCCAGGTTATTCCAATGCCCATTATGGTCACCCAAGAAATCTGATAAAGCCTGAAAGAGGAGTGAATATGGGCGATGGTTGGGAAACAGCAAGAAGACTGGACAGACCAGAGATCATCCACACCAATGATGATGGCACACTCAAAGTTCCCGGTAGGTTCATAAATCAATCTGCTACTTATATTGCCAAACTGCCATTGTATCCCACCTTATATGTATATATTTTTTTATTTTCAATTATCTAATGTTATGCTTGTTTTGTTTTCTAGGCAGCGAATGGGCAGTTTTCAAGTTGGGCCAACACGGGATCATCACAAAAATATGTGTAGACACGTGTCATTTTAAGGGTAATTTCCCCGACAGCGTGAAAATAGAAGGAACGTTTCTAAATACCATAGATTGGAACAGCGAGGCTTCTGAAGCTAAATGGATCACAATTCAACCAACCACTAAGGTAATAATTAAACTCTTTCAACATGCTTCTTTCCATTACCCTAAATTATGTATTTTTAGCATGCCTAACTGTAGTTTGTATACAAATATTGCTATCTGAAATATACTTAGTAATGTTTTTATTTGCATTCCAAGGATATTCTATATTAGTTTTATTTTCAATTAAACGCCACAATATGCCTCTTAAAAATATATCAAATACATAGAACCATTTGTTAAATCCAATACTTTTCATAAATGGCATCGTAATTTGAACACAATGACAAATATGTATCTTCTGTTGTACCTATTACAGAGATCAAATTAGTTTAAAAACATAACTATAAAAAATGATTTTTCTTATTCCAGCTATCGGCTAACAAAGAGCACTGGTATGACTGTTTTGTTGAGAAAAAACTAACACACGTCAGGATCTCCATGGCACCTGATGGTGGAATATCAAGAGTTCGTCTGTTTTCACCATTGTTCATCAATCAAAGTTCAATAAAACTAATATGAATAAGCTTTGTATGCAGAAGCATTTGTGCATTCAGAAATTGATCAGAGGCGGGAACTTCAGGTCAATATTTATTGATTACTATTGACTGTGTTGTAAAAATTATGTTAAAAAAATTTAAGTGATGAAAATTTGTGATTTTTTAAAATATTACTCGATGTTCGAAAAAAGAAATAGTCAAACGAGTTGAAATTCTCTGAGAGCATGACAAAAATTATTATAAAGAAAAGTTCATTTTAGATTAATTTTGATGATAAAGATAAAAAATTTAATTTACTTTAACAAAGTGCTTCATTAATTTTAAAAATCATTAATTTGGTAGCTGGATCTACAGAGTGATATTTATTTAAATATTAGTTTTAGTTAATGTAGGTAATTACTTGTACATATTTTTATATTATTTGTGAATACATTTTGATATGATTTCACGAAAAAAATTTCCTCAGTATTCAAATATTATTAAGAAATTATAATTACTTTTAGATACTCACTTGTATATATTTATTTTTATTATGAATGAAAATTATTGACTTGAAGAAAAAATATATTTTATAAAGGAAATAAAATAATATCCAATAATACTTTGTCTTTTCTATAAATATTGTGGCGTTTCTATAAATCCATTAATAATGGATTCTTAATAAACACAAATGTGGGATTCTCATAACGGGTGCATGTTTCTAAAAAGAATGCTCTATGAAAATCCAGAGGAAGAAGACTAATCGGAAAACCAGGGCTCCGTTAAACAGACAATCATTTCTGTTGCTAGAGAATAATTAAAAATCGGTTAAGATTATCATGAAAATGCGTAAAAAAATGATTAACTTTCTATAGAGAAGTTTCTGATCTATACACAGGTGGGACAGAAACAAAAAAAAATATACAGTGAAACCTCGTTAATTGGAAATTCAAGGGACCAAAAAAAAACATTTCGAACTACGCGGAACCCCGTTAATTCGAAATTCTAGGTACCAAAAAAAAAAATTGCAATACAATTGCGAAATTCGCCAAAAATCGTAAAACTCGTGAAAAACGTCATTAATTTATTGAAAAACGTCTGTATTACTGCATATTTCCAGAAATCATTTAAAAAGCGCAATATTTATTATGCTAATACGAAGACCGCGACATTTATATTAGGTACTAAAGTAACCGATATTGATATATTTGTTGTTCTCACTTGCGAAAAAATCGTAATATTTTTTTCAATTTCATCAAATTAAAAAAAAAATCGAATTTTATGAACTAAAGTATATTGATTTATTTTTATTTTATTTTTTTCAATTGATTGAGCAACATTGAGATTGACATTTTTAAAAAATATTGATTATTTTATTTGTATATATCTACTTTGTGTGAGTTTTTTTCACCAGCATGTTTCAGAAATTACCATTCCATCATCCATCATCAGGGTGCTGTATAACTGTCAAAAAATTCGAATGAAATGTCTTTTGTTCCCTGCTTTCCAAATATTTGAAAAATTATTTAAAAAAATATTATTACTGAAGTTCTTCAAGTTAATCAAGAACCTCAGTAATAATATTTTTTTAAATAATTTTTCAAATGATTTGGAAAAGCAGGGAACAAAAGACATTTCATTCGAATTTTTTGACAATTATACAGCACCCTGATGATGGAATGGTAATTTCTGAAACATGTTGGTGAAAAAAAACTCACATAAAGTAGATATATAAAAAAAAACTTTTTTTTTATATTTATTTATGCCGCAAGGGACTAAAAATTATTTCGAAAAATCAAAAATCTCGATGCGTTTGTGAAATTAGCCAAAAATCGTAAAACTCGTGAAAAAAAACATTAATTTTGTGAAAAACGTCTGCATTTTTGCATATTTCAAGAAATCATTTCGAAAACGCAATATTTTTTATGCCAATACAAAGAGCGCTACATTTCTATTACTAAAGTATCCGAAATTGATATAACTGTTGTTTTCGTTTGCGAAAAAATTTGTTTTTTTTTATTTCGTAAAATTAAAAAAAATATTTAATAATGTGAACTAAAACGTATTGATTTATTGCGCAAGGGGCCAAAAATTAGTTCGAATTACGAATAACCGGGGTTTTCGGATTATCGTGATTAATTTACTATGAAATTAGCATTTTGGGAATTGAAAGTTTTAAAAATTTCGAATTGTGGCGAATTTCGAATTATCGGAGTTCGAATTAACGAGGTTTTACTGTATTTCATGAAGGGGTGATATGTTACATGTGTCTAGACTTGTTGCGTATTCTTTCTTTTGAATAATAAAAAATATTAAGTTATCTATAATTAGGTTGACACATAATTTAAACATTATGAAACATAAATTATACTGAAAATGAAAACAAACTCAAAGCATATTAAGTACTATTGTGATTCAGGGGCATAGTCATTAATTTCCTTGAAAGACGGTCGATTCCGCAGGCGAAGAAGTACCTGTGGTTTTTTTTAGGCATTCCACAATTTAACATCCGAAATGCACTCCTCAAATTGTCGAAGATTTTGCCAACCTGACAACTTTTCAGACAGCTTTCGGCATGCCTTTCCACAATTTTTTTCTTTCTCAAAATGGTACAGCGTAATGTGGTATAAGGAAGGCTGGGGACACTTGATTCCCCCTTTTGTTTTTTTACCTCAAATTCCCTTATTGTTTATCATATTAGGTCCTTACATATGCTTTAATTTGCCTTAATTTGCCGTACTGGCAAATTTGATCTCAAATATCTTCTCTTTGGTTAGGAATTCCAAATCCAAATTTATACAGCTATTTACTCATGTATTTGTGTTTTGAAAATTATAATTCATTTGTTTTTTCCTCAATTGTTTTTTTCTTTGCGTCACTCGTTTTCGTTCTGGAAATTTCGACCTGCAGAACAAGCCCCGTGGACGGCCGGAGACCAAAGTTGATAATGAAGAATTGAAGGCTATTGTGGAAGCGGATCCATCGCAAACCACATCCGAGTTAGCTTCAGGCTGCGGTGTTAGTGATAAAACTGTTTTAATCCACTTGAAGCAAATTGGTAAGGTGAAAAAGCTTGAAAGGTGGGTATCTCACGAATTGAGTGAAGCAAATCAACAAACGCGCGTTGACTGCTGCGTTGCATTACTCAACCGGCACAATAATGAAGGGATTTTAAATCGAATCATTACCTGTGATGAAAAGTGGATCCTGTACGATAATCGGAAGCGCTCATCGCAATGGCTGAACCCTGCCGAACCAGCCAAACCATGCCCCGAGCGAAAATTGACTCCAAAAAAGTTACTTGTGAGCGTTTGGTGGACTAGTGCTGGTGTCGTTCACTACAGCTTTCTTAAATCTGGCCAGACGATTACGGCAGATGTCTATTGTCAGCAACTGCAAACCATGATGGAAAAGCTAGCTGCTAAACAACCGAGGCTGGTTAATCGCTCTAGGCCACTGCTGCTTCATGATAACGCTAGACCACACACTGCACAACAGACGGCTACCAAATTAGAGGAGCTTCAATTGGAATGTCTAAGACATCCACCGTACTCTCCGGATCTTGCCCCAACAGATTACCATTTTTTTCAAAATTTGGATAACTTCTTGCAAAGGAAAAAATTCAACTCTGATGGGGCAGTCCAAACCGCCTTCAAAGATTTTATTGATTCCCGTCCGAATGGTTTTTTTAGTGAAGGGATCGATGAACTACATATGAGATGGCAAAAGTGCATAGGTAGCAATGGTAGATACTTTGATTAAATAAATATATTATAATAAAAAAAAATCGGCTTTATGTTCCTCCCATACTAAACGCCAATTTCATATGTAAGGACCTAATATTTCAAATGTCTTTGTACTCACAGACGTAGAATTTAATTGGGTATACTTGGTATAATAACCATTTACATTGGTTTATAAATTTTCTAATTATCCCACCAACAATAGAGGAAGGGAATGGCACCAAGTGCCCCATGGGAGAATTGATTCTCACACTATCGGTGTCTTTATCATTATATGATTTGAGATCACTTGAACTTGACTTGAAATACTTAAATCTGATTCAGCAGATGGCGGAATTATGTTTCATTAATTTTGCTTTAGCTTTGCAAATATTTTTCTTTTTGCCTCCTAGCTTCCTACTCATTTTCGATTGCCAGTTTTTGGGATTGACTGATTCATGATTGTCAATAATCTGGGGCATAGTCAATTTTACTATAGCTTTGTTTGTTTTCCTGACATACCTTTTGAGAATCACGACTGCTAATTTGTGAACTTTGCAATGCCGCAAATACTTTTACCATCTAAAACGTCATTCACATCTGACTGCAAGATATTTTTATTGATCGGTCTTCTTTCCCGAGCACTTTCTCTCGTTTTACATACTCTAGGCATGCTTGATCCCAAAAGAATAGCAAAAAATCAGGGAGCAATGCGAGTTGATCAAATCTTCCATAAGAAAGTGTACCAAGTATGCCCTAACTGGATTGAGGAGAGAAAATGTTAATTATAAAAAAACTATTTCAACTTCCTTCTTTTTCCGAGCGTAATTGAAAACTACATATATAATGACTTGTATTAGAGACTTAACTATCTCTAACATATTTTCAAAATACATAATTGTTTAATCATAATAAAAAGTAAAAAAAACATATGTCTTCAGCAACAAACACCAAACTGTTCGCAATTTGTACAATTGTCAAGCCTGACTGATGTCATTACTTTAGAAAGTTAACAGGTGCAATAGGCTACTAATATTGCAAGTTAAAAATAATGCAATGTTCACAGAAGTTCTGTAAATCTCATGTAGCTACCTAGTCTCTCATAAGTTTCAAGTGTCCTCAGTCTCCCTATATCTTCTTCCTTGCACTGTCCCAACTCATTGCCTAGGTAGGCTGTTGGACTTTTATTGTTCTCGGGTTCTATCTTCTTCAGTTCTGGGTATCGCTTTCATCTAGGCCGCTTCTCTGAGGGATTTTGGAGCATTAAGTCATCCAGGAATTCTTTGGTCTTCCTCTGGATGACTTTCGATGAAGCTCCATAGACATTGCCTGCTTCACCGTGTGGTCTCCATCTTATGTGCCCATACCATCTCAAGTGTCATTCCTCCAGCTTACTGTTTATATCCGTGACACAGGCTATATAAGAGTTACAGTATTTGTGTCTTCAAATGGCAGGTACAGATATTCCTGCTGTCTTTTTCCTGCTAATTTTTAGGCCATTATCATCCAGGATCTTTCTCCACCTTTCCAGGCTATTCTGCAAGTCACAATGTTTATCTGCTATCAGTTCTACATTATCTGCATAATCTTGAGAATACTATTTATTTCTTGAATTGTTAGTTAATTCATGACCATTATGAATAGCAGTGGGCTGAGGACAGATTCTTGGTGTACCCCACAGAATATAGACCATAAAGTGTACCCACACTTTAATTGGAAATTTTGGTGATGTTCCTGACGTGCATCTTACTTGTGTTTGTGTCCCCAGTCTCCTTATATGTGTGCGGTTTTCTGTTAAAGAATTATATTACGAAAGATGTCAATTAAAGATCAAATTCAAAAATCAAAATGTCATGAAAAAAACGGTGGATTATTATTCATCAACCTAATGATTTAAAATAACATATTATTTGGGCAGAAAAGAAACAAAATGACATTTGCAAAAATATGTTCTCTGGCTTAAGACATTTGATGAGGATAGGATATATGTAATAATGGCTGAGGAATATGTTCATGAGCTGGTTGCTGGAACAAAGCAGTTGTAGAAGCCACCGGGAAACGCAAGACTTAGTACAGAGTAAAAAAGTTACAATGACAAAGGATCCCGTAAGAAGAAAAACCTAATAATTAGTAATTATTTATAACTTGTTAAGACCTCTTTCCATTTAAGGAAGACAATTGAATTATGTAGTATGTATAAGACATGCGTACGGATCACATTGTTTCGTTGTATGCACAAATTACAAATACTAATTCGATTGTCTTTCTTAAATGGAAAGAGGTCTGGGTATGTATTTCAATTTAAAAAAAAAGTCATTTAAATTTAGTTTAAGAGAGGTTTGGTTGTGGGTTTGAGCATTTTGATGTTAATTCAGCAAAAACTGTTGAGCAGCTTTGGCTTATTTTAAGGAGAATAAAAGTATTTTTACAATATGTTTCCACATACACTTCTTTATTCAAAAATATTAAAGTATAATAAAAACTGGATATTGAAGAAAAAAATACTTGCTTGGTCCCTAAGATCATCCAAAATAAAGTAAAAAATGACATTTAGTACACCGTCAATAACAACTAATGCATTACAAAGAGAAATGTTTCAGAATAAAATAATCTTACATAAAAATAAGTATAATACCTGTTAAAGCGAAAAACTTTAGAATAACCTACGGACATAAAATAAGTACAAAACCTGTCGACGTGTAAAAGTTTAGAATAATTGATGGATATAAAATTAGAATGCAATTTAAAAATATTTTAATGACTTTGTTTTATGTAAAATCTATTGAGGAGATTATTAGTAATGTTTTTCATTTTCTTGCAGCTTGACAGCACGCTCACTTAGTTCCCAGAGCCTGGCTGCCTGTTTCCTGTCCTGCGCAGCACTTGAAGTGGACACAGATTTACAGTCAGAAAAGTACTCGCCGGTTGTGTGGGCCACCGAGCGAGACAGGCACAGAAAGATCTGAGTCTGAGCCCCTTCCCAGGCACTCTGGAATAAAAATAATTTCAGAATATTTTGAGTATGTTCAAAACACAATATTGGATATAACCTAGGGGGACATCATTAATCAAGATATATTATAAATGTCTCGTAGAGAAGAAGCTATTTTTTATATGGAAAGTAGGTACACAAGTCTTTTTTTGGTGTTCATAGGACCTATCGTGCAGCTGGCTTAAGTGATTACTTTACACAATTTAACGAATTAATTTTAACATTCACAAATCCACCCATGATTTACTACCATCACATCATCAAATTTTTTGAAGTTGTATGTATGTATATTTAATTTGTACACCTTATTTAATATATGAGTTGTATTTTTAGTACCGCCAGCTGTGGTCAAAATTTCTCATTCCGATAAACCAGTACAGATGTTGCCATTGGTAATGAGATATCTTTATTTTGGAATGGAGTTTTTAAAGTAATTTTATTTTTCTATGTATATATAAGACATTCTTCCGAATTATTAGCATTACACTAGATTACGCCTGGAAAATTATCTCAATTTTTAACTCCTTTTTAGACCAATGTATCAGGGGGGGGTAAAAGTAGAGGGGGAAATATAGCCTATGTTACCCGCCGGGTCCTAAAGCAAAAGTATACAAAATTTGAGTCAAACCAGACAAACAGTGTAGATTTGTAAAGAGAACAGACAGACAGACAGACATTGAGTTTTATAGGTGTAGAAGTGAATAACTTGGGAACTTTTAATTTTTTTTTTTTTAATTTTTAAAAATCTTGCATTACAATAAATTAATTTGTCCAACATATACCCACACACGGCTGACCTGTGACAGGTCCAAAGTGCATAGTTATTATTATTATTTGAGATTTGCATCTGATTGCTGGATGATTGGTAACTGATTTCTCACAATTAGACGGGCAACCATCAGTATTAGATAACAGTTATATCTCAGTTATCAATCATTGATACTTATAATCAGATACAAGTGTCACAGTACCATATGTAACCGGTTAAAATAACGGTTTGACCATTTCATTCATTACTATATCCTATGACCATTTTACTGCATATGTCCATTCATGAAAATGTTTTGGGAAATAAATAAGTACATTTTAAATAGCTGTACATTTTTATGCCTAAAATATTCTGGCAACTTTTTTGGTTAGTTAGGTTTCCACCCCTTAAGAAAGTCCTGTACACTGCACTGTAATTTTCTATGCAATTCTGAGATAGAAAAGTAATATAAATTCATTATTTCATAGACAAAACAATGATGAATTACAAATTCAACTGACGGATGCACTTCTAGACTAAATATGACTTTTATGAACTCTAATAAAAATAAATAATACCTTGCAGAACAGCCAGACTAAAGCATTCCAACCCATCTGAAAGAATGAAGGTGCATTTCTGACAATTTCAGTTAATACTACTCCAGGATGTAAGCTGTTCACTGTTACACCTGAAAAAACATACACATCATGATCATATGACATTTGGAGAAACATATTAATGTACAAAATTGTCTTTACAATACCCTGTGTGATATAGTTGAGGTGAATAAAAGAAAAGCGTATAATATTATTTACAATAACTTTTTGATGTTATTTTTTTTTTTAATCTTGAAATCATGCACACCAGATACGAAACAATAAATAGATTGCTTTTGTTACTATTTTATCAATCTAAAAGACATTGTCATGACACCATAAAGCAGCACAGCAGCCACAATATTAGCATCTGCCGGACATAACATTTATATGACAGGGTTGATGCCATTACAAATTTAAAAATATAGTTATTTTTTAAATGAGAATTTAATAACTGAGCTAGATAATGCATAAACTAAGGATATATTTTTCTCGTAAGAATATAAGAACAGATTCAACCAATTGACATGCATCCAATTTTTCTCATATTATCCATGGACCTTACAGTTTTGATTATAAAATTTACATATGCAAGTGATTGGATTTAAAATCCTTTCAACCCAACTGAATACTGTTGAAGTATATGTTCATATTCAAAACATTTTTAGTATGGGTACAGTTTGAATAAAAAAGACACTTACCTGATTTTTTAAGTTTATTAGCTAATTCGTTGGTGAAGTAGATGTTGCAGAGTTTAGAATTGGCATAAATGATGGTCCCATTCGATGTGGTGCTCATGTCCAGGTGATCCAAATCTAGATTGGCAATCTTGTGAGCTAAAGAAGCCACATTCACAATACGGCTTGGAGCAGATTCTTTTATTCTGCCTGGAATTCAATAATAATTTTAATTACTTTACCAGGTTTACTTGAGACGAATTTGTAATACATAATTCGTGATAATCTCTGAGATAGGATTTTGCTGCTATGAGATTCTTTGGAGACAACTCTCGGTTTTCATCATCTCAAATATTCACCATCTCATTTCTCACCTCACTCTTATTGTAGGATCTCAAATATCAAATGTCTGTCCAAGTCCAATTAAATAAATTATAGTTAAGATTTTAAGACAGAAATTAAATATGAAATTTAAATAAGTCTCACTGACCGAGCAAAATATTAGTGAAAAGAAATGGTCCAAAGTGGTTGGACTGCATAGTAATCTCCATTCCATCATCTGTTATCTTGCTCTTTGTACCCGCCGACCCAGCATTATTGAGAAGTATGTCTATGCGAGAACATTCTTCCAGAATTTCCTTGGCACAACTCCTGACACTGCTCAGAGATGTAAAATCTATCCTCTTTAACTGAAATAAAGCAGAGACAATCATATTTAGAATCCTTAACACATTTGAGAAAAGGTAAATTATAACTTTGGTCCTTTTGCGAATATTTTGGAACTTTGGAAACAGTTTAAGTGAAGTTATATTTTTCTACAGACACATAATCTCAACAACTCAAACAAAATGTACAATGTTTGTATGCATTTTGCAATAGAAATAAATAGCTGTCTTTTTACCACAACTTTATTTGACCATCATTTTGCAAATGAAGGGAAAAACATTGATAAATAAATGAATATATGTATCTTAAAATGAAATACAACAAAATGCGTATTTTTTTAAATTTCACGAATATTTATTTTATTTATTTATTTGTTTTATTTATATTTATTCGGAAAACCAACAGCTAACAATAATTAAGTAAATACAAAGAATGGGAAACATAAAAGTCAATTATAAGTTTTCACCGGTAGTATAACTGGAATAAACATTATTTATTGACCATTTCCTTCACATGTGGTTCAAAAGAAAGGTCTCCAGTTTAGTGAAACCACTGGATACATTTGACCATATTTTATCATGAAAATTTTGTAAAACTCGTCAAATAATCATACAAGTTTAGTTGAATCTTCAACTAAAGTTTATTTATTATTCAGTCAATTTATCTCACTGACCAATCATAATAAAAGAATTTTACCTTCCATTAAAATTCCTATTTTGTTTCCCTCGACGCCTGGAATCCAGGTAATCCCTACCTGGTGCATTATGAGTCATATGAAAGAAAAACCGTTGCGCCGACGCAACCGGAAACAGGGATACCAGCGGGAATAAATTGTGTCGCAAACAGGGAATCAGAGGGGGTAGGAACGCGTGTGAAAGTGCCGAAACAGCAGGCTGTTCTCTCATAATGGATTCCAGGCGTCGAGGGAAACAAAATAGGAATTTTAATGGAAGGTAAAATTCTTTTATTTTGTGTTCCGTCTCGACGCCTGGAATCCATTATGAGAGATCTGTTTGTTATCACCTGGTGACCTAGTGGTTCGACGTTATATGTGACTGCCTATATTGGCGTAAAGAGAGGCGCTAATGAGCTCTGGGGGCATTGTTGCTTGGGGTTATCTACTATCTCTCTTTGGTAGAATTTTCGGAAGATGATTTCACTCTGCCAGTTTCCCCTTGACAAGATCTCCTCTATCGGGTAGTTTTCCAGCCAATTCAACGAAGCCACAGCAGAACGAACACTTCCTGGCGTTGCTTCCACTCCAGCCTCTCTTAGGATTGACTTGATCCAACCACCTATCATTGTCCGTGAAGCTGGCTTTACTTCACCTGCTGTCGTCACAAATAGTTCTTTCATGTCCGGCTTTCGTCTCGGCTGTGAGAGTGAGACCAGCTTTCGGATCCAAAACAAGGGGTTGATGTTCCTTTCATCCGATGCGCTCAACCTCCATCCCGATTGTTTGTGTCTTGCCGTGTCAGTCTTCGCTCCAAAGGCTGGCCATAGCGTGATGGAGTCTCCTTTGTCGATCAATCGGTCCGGGGTGACTCTGAGAAGCGTCAGATCTTGGACTCTTCGCCCAGATGCCATGATGAGTAGTATGGCCGTCCTCCTTGACACGTCATACAGGCTGTTCCTTGGCGCGTTTTCACGTAGCCACTCCACCACCACTCGGGGGTTCCAGATCGGGGGTCTCTCAGTGCATCCACCAGAAACCGAGATGGCTTTAAGGACGTGCCTGATGAGGAAGTTCAAGCTAATCTTATCTGCATCAAGAGCTGGGCCACAGAAGGATACGATTTCCGATTTGTGGACCAATATTGTTCGAGGGGCTAGCCCTTCGTGGATGAACAGGTTGGCCAGATATCTTGCCACTGTTGCAGGGGGAGGGTTATGAGGTTGGACAGAATGCGTGGTACACCATCGCTGCCACCTATCCCAGGCCGGCTTGTAGGTGTTCAGCGTTGAGCCTCTCCAGCCAGATCTGAACAGCTGCTGTTCCTCCTGGCTCCAATCCGCTATAGCCTGTTCCCACCCACTGCTATTCTCCAAACTTCCAGTTGGAGGTCCGACACCCTCGGTGGGGGGAAACCCTGTCGACGTATCGATCAGGACGCTCTTCAGATCTCTTACGCTTATTGGCCCTCCCTTTGCTCGTTGTTTGAGATCGGCCCTCCAGAATGTCTTCTCCCATCTTGGCACAACTAGGAGAAAGGTGCCTCTTGCCAGGTTCAAGTGCGCCAGTACTCTTGGGACGAGATTCGGCGGCGGAAATACCCAGGCCAGCTCGTAATCCCAATGCTGACTGAATGCGTTGAGATAGGAGGCCGAGCAATCGGTTGAGTCTAGCGACACGTAGTTTGGCACCACATGGGCGGTGGCCGATGCGAAGAGGTCGATCTGAGGACGTCCCCATATTCGGAATATTTCCTCTGTCGCTGGTTCCAGGAGGTGCCATTCCGGGAGTGGTGTCCCCCGAGAGAGTCGGTCCGCAATCCCGTTGTATCTCCCTGGAATGTACTGCGCTGTCAGAGATATTTCCTGCTGGTCGATAAACTCTAGGAGGTCTCGAGTTATCTTCAGAAGGCCCAATGATCTTGTCCCCCCCTCCTTGTTGATGTAAGTCACTACTGTCTTGTTGTCTGTCTGCAGTAGGGTCTTCGTTCCTCTTAGCAGGTAAGCGTGATCCCTGATCACTGCGTAAACAGCGAAGGCTTCTTTCTGGTTGGAATGCCACCGCATCTGCTCTGGGGACCACTGGCCTGATATCGTCTTGTCGTCCACCTGGCCGCCCCAACCTGCGTCCGCTGCGTCTGTAGTCAGGAAGTGGGAGAAGGGGGCTTCGTGTATTGGGCAGGACTCCCCTACGGCCTCCAACCACCACTCTAGGTCTTGCCGAACCGCGGCAGGAAGCTCCACTTGTCTGGATGGCTCGTGCCTCTGCAGCTGGCGGCTGAATCTCTGCAGTCTTCGGCAATGCAAACGACCCCGAGGGGTGGCGAAGTTTGCGAAGTTGAGTCTCCCCAAGAGGCCTAGAACCTGCTGGGGGGAGCAACTGCCGGCCTCGATCGGGCGGCGCAGTACTTGGCGAAGGCCAGAGCACTTGCGGTCCGAGAGGGATTTCTGGTTGGCTTCGGTGTCCCAAGTTATGCCCCAAGTTATGCCCAGAAACTCCAGCTTTTGGGTAGGTATAAGGACACACTTGTCACGGTTGATGCACCAACCCAGATGCTGGAACAGATTGACCGTCTCTACTGCCTGGGTCGCTAGCAGGTCCCTTGACTGATTGGCCAGAAGGAAGTCGTCCAGGTAGACTACGGTCCTTATTCCTCTCTTCCGCAAGAGTCCCGCTAGCCAGTTTGACAGCGTTGCGAACATTCTCGGGGGCTGATGACAGGCCAAAGGGCAGGCAGGTCATCTGGAGAAGTTCCCCTTGGTAGTACAGTCTCAGGAACTTTCGGTGCGATTCCGCTATTGGTAGGTGAAAGTATGCCTGGGTTAGGTCGATTTTCACCAACCAATCTTTGGGCTGGAGGAAGTCTGGGACCCGAAAGTGGTTGAACAGCTTGAAGGGTTTCGCCTCCACAAAGGCATTCAACGCATTCAGGTTGAATATCGGCCTTAGGGAGTTGTCCGACTTCGGAGTTAGAAACAGATTTGAGATGAAGCTCGAAGAATGATCTGCTCCTTCCAGCACGCCTGACATCTTCAGGGCCCGAATGTGACTCGACATGTCTCGAGACTCCTTCGT
>JADDOH010014773.1:0-57716 GCA_016648135.1 Agrypnia vestita | reverse complement strand
GGGCGAGATTAGAGAAGGAGGGTGGTCAATAAGCACAGAAGAGGGGACGTAATAGAAGGTGTTTGCATATTACTATTTTTATTAAGTAATTCAATTTTTGTTACAATTAATAGCCAAGTTTTCTAAGATATCTAGTTTCTTTCCATTTTTACAAGTGTGTATTAATTAATTCTACGCTATCACTGTTAAAATGATGACCTTCAGTTCTTGGGTGTTCAGCGATTTCTGCTAAAGCTAAAGCTTTTGATTCCTCTCGAGCGTTCTTCCATCCTTCTCACTTTTTTTCTTCCAGTCTGTCCGATGTATGAAGCTCGACAATCTTTACAGTTTATTTTATAGAATATCGTCTAACGGGTTTGTTTTGGATTTATTGTTTAAAATATATTTTCCCACATTATCATTTTGTATACAAAGCCAGTTTAAGAGGTGAATGCAGTTTTAAGATATACAGAAAAGATATCTACAGTGAACAAGCAAATTCTCTTCATCCAAGGACACATAAGATGGCTGCCTTTGATTCAATGATTAGTCTATGTACAGTACTTTCAACAGAAAACTATAAAATTGAAACAAACACAATCTTAAATATCGCAAGTAACAATGGCTACAAACCAAAGTCCAGATTCTTCTTTAAACAACTTAATGTCAATTTTGTACAACAAAAAAAATTAAAATCATTTATCATTATGTAAACATTTTTTTTTATTACCGCGTTCAAGTAACGTAGGCTAAGTGCACGAATTTATAGACTTCTTGTGTGTAGCTATTTACCTATTAAATTATTAAAATAAAAATACGATTGTGTACTTTTATTCAAAACAAAAATATTTGTACGTTATTTTAAATTTACAACGAATTGACTCTAAAAAATCCTTGTGACAGACGTAATTAAAAAGATAGTAAGAATATAAATTTTTATGTACCGTATTCTCTAAATTAATTCCAATATTTTATTCGAAAGAAAATCACGTTAAAAAATTTACAGAAATATCATAATGACAAAATTAAAATGAAGAAAAAGTAAACAGTGTTATTATTTTTACATATAATTTAAAATGGTCTTTCACAAAGTTAACATTAATAAACAATATTGAATGTACAGATATTGATACAGTTAAAGTTAATAAACAATATTGCTAATCTTTAAATATAGTTGCAGCCTTATTCCAATTGTACTGTCTTTTTCAGTAATAAATAACATTTTCAACATTGAATATGAATCGCGGAAAAATCGGTCGTGTATGGATGCAAGCCGGTCAACATCGGTCACGAAAGGGCCAGTACTCTACCTAGCAAAAGCAATCAGCACGGGAGTGGCAGGTTTTCCTGAGAACCTGTTTAATTCTCGACATAAATACTTCGCCCGATATCCGTTGCTTGGATTATTCCACGCGTCAGTAACACAGCGGTTTGTTTTATCGCTAGTTATGTCGCCTTAGTTAAACGTCAAAACATCAACAATGCACCGCGGCACTGGGTCCGCTTTTTATACGAAACACGTTGGTTTTTCGAACCTCCGAGATTATTCAATAAATTTTTAGTGTTTGCGAGAATGTTCCCGTCGATTCCAGACATCTTTCGAATGTTGTAGATAATTTCACAGTGATGTGGGGTGTTTCAAAGGTTTCTATAATACATATTACTAGGGATTCCGATCGTGCGTAATTTCTTCGAATTCTATCACCACGTTACAATGTTAATGCGTTTTTTCATCGTTTCAGCAAAGACTAAGGGCCTGTAAGAGTAGAAGCAGTAGAAGTAGAGCAGAAGTAAGAGTAATAGTTAAGAAAAAAGCATAGATTTTTGCATTCTCCACCAATCAAAACACCCGTTTTCGTGAAAATGCTTTTTGCTTAACTCTTACTCTAACTTCTGATCAAACAGGCCCTAATGATGCAATCTCACTAGAGGCTATCAACGTTGTATTTACATCACCAATGTTTCGTCTTGATCAGAATATACCGACGTGGCATGCTTTCAAGACCGTATTGATTCATTTGTAAATAAAGACATCTGGAAACCTCTACGATTCCGTCTCTCGATCTCTAGAGTCGATTTCTGCTTCTAAGGCCCAACACTTGGCGATCGATCCGGTGCCAGCGGCGGGCGTGGTGAGCTCGATCCGATTGAAAAATAGCGTCGTTAATGATATCGGCTGCCCGGCGAGATTGACGTGCCGCGGCCAGCCCGTCGGGGAGACGGGCGGGCATTGCCAAGTTTATTGCCGCGCAAAGGTCAAGCGCTTCCCGACATCGCGATACCCGCGCTCTATCTGCGGTCCAGCACATCACTATCGCGGCCGACAATTTGGCAATTAACATGTATATTACGCAAAAAATTTACTTTTCCACCAATATAAAAATTCTATTCGTTATCAAAACGCGCAGCAGTCTATCATACCCACGAAATACAGTAAAAAAGTAACCCATAAAAACCAAGTTTTTACAATACTCCCTTTCTCATTTTCGGGTTTCATGTCTACCATATGCGTCGGCATCTCCATACAACTTGTATGAAAAAACCATTAAAAATTTGAAAAATCCTAAATTATACTATAATTATTTTTTTTAACGATAATTTGATAGATCTTCTTGATCGTCGCCACGAGTCTGCTTGCAAAGTTTCAGCTCGATTCGATCACGGGAAAAGGGTTAAAAATCGATCCAAATTTTTTTGTCAGACAAGCAATCAATCAATCAGACGCCACGAGTTAATATAAAGGGAGTAAAAATTAAAATTACTTAATACATTTGGGTACAGATCTACGACAAAAATAAAATTTTCAAATTACACTAGAACCTCGTTCATTCCAAATTCAAGATAACCAAAAAATTCGAATTATGCGGAACCAGGTTAATTCAAAATTCGAGATAAAAAAAAATTGATTGCGAAATTCGCCAAAAATCGTAAAACTCGTGAAACCTAACCTAACACAAGATCGCGATATACCTACCTACTTGTTCTCACTTGCGAAAAAATTGAAATATTTTGTTTCGTCATATTTAAAAAAAAAACAATTATATGAACTAAAATGAATTGATTTCTGGCGCAAGGGGGTAAAAATTATTACGAATTATCGAGGTTAATCTTCTTTGAAATTAACGTTTTGGGACCTAATTTCGAATTATCTTGGTTCGAATTAATGGAGTTTTACTGTACGCAGATGTATGACTTACCAAGCGTAGCCGAGTGTACATATTAAATAATTAACCTTGTATAACCAAATTTCTACGTTATTTATTTTCTACGCGACGCATTTTTCCATTGCAATTCCCCGAATGCAATATGTATATTATTTTACATATACTCGTAAATATCTGACACATGACTGATTACACCTGTGGTTGTTGGCCGTGTCGGTAATTTATACACTCGGGCTTGTTTGATTAACTTCACTAGCACGAGGCAACAGCGACGTTGGTTCTCGGGTTGTTCGGTTTCCGTGGTACGACTGTAAACCATTGTTACGCGCCTCGGTCAAGGCGGTAGTGATGCTATTTTAACCGGTGACACACTAACCGTTATTTGAGGTTTGCATTCGATTGCGTCGATGATTGCCAACTAATTTCTTTCAATTCAACAACCTACGACGGGCAACCATCGCTACTAGACAACTATTATATCTTAATTATCAATCATCGATACAAATCCCAAAATAATCGGCTAAAATCAATGTTATAATAAAGTGTAGATACGTTACAAGCGTGAAATCTTGGCAACTCAAAAGTAAGGTAATGCCTTGCTTGCATTCGTTATCAAACGGGCCGAAACAAAACGCCGACTACGAAAACTATGCCGAAAAAAAAGTTCCGGGGAAAAAGGAACAGAGTATCGTACACTATTGTAGAATGATTATGTTATTTTAGTCACAGTGACTTCAAATTACCCGATTTTTCTGTCTACACGCAGAGCGTTTGTGAAATAATGTGCTGTGATTTGTTGTCTCTTTCAATGCAATATTTGCTACATGTGAAAGTCGTCTAGTATGGGAATAACGTGTCTATATTATAATACGTCAATGGCTAAAATAATGGTTTAACAATCACTACTTTAGAGAATCCCACAAAGCAGTTGTTGTTGCCAATATGCCATTAAAATGAAGCTCAATTGATTCCTCATGAATCACGGATACCTGCTGAGGTACCAGGTGCGAATGTGTTAAAGATGCATCATGCAGTGGCACACGAAATAGTTCAGCTGGCGTACCCTATAAATGTTAGAGCACCATCTAGCGGATAGCGTTCCGAAAATAACCAGTTAAAATAACGGTTATTTGCAGTAACATCACTACACTGCAGTCGGACAAACGCCCACGCCGATCTGCACGGCAATACACCTCTTTGCACCACCACTATAGCGGGTCTTTCAAAAGCTAAACAAATAGCTGACAGCTATTCAACAAAAAAGGTCCCGCCTCCCTGACTTCAAACATCTAATACAAAATAGAGAAAACCTTTGCGAGGGAAATCAATTCGATTATTAATGTTTTCAAATAGGAATAAACGACAAAACAAAAAAAATTAATAATTAAATTTTCAAACAAAATTACCTATATTCATAGTTTTGTGAAAGTTCGATCGTATAAATATACTTCTTTCCATTTAAGAGTCAATCGATTGAGTATATGTTAGCCGTGCGTACGAGGCACATGGTTTCGTTGTGTTGGTGTTTACGGGTATAAACACCAACACAACGAAACAATGTGCATCGTACGCACGGCTCACACATACTAATTCCATTACATATCTGTTTTAAATGGAAAGAGAATCTCTTTTAAATGGAAAGAGGTTTAACTAATACGAAAGCAACAATATCCCAATATCAACAGTAATGAAGATATGCAATATCAAAGTTTGCATTTTTATTTCAATATTTTACTTATTTTTTGCACCAGAAACTTGTACTGATTATAAAAAAATCATTCGCGTCGAATAAGATGATAGAAAAACTTGCAAAAATTGAAAATAGAATTTTTAGAAGGTTTTAATCATTTTCTTTGAGCTGTATTGAAGCGAATGAATTTTTCGTAAACGATGTAAATTACTGTAATGATAGTTCAACTTTTTGCAAAAAATAAGTCAGAAATATTGAAAAAAAAAATGCAAACTTTGGTATCGCATATCTCCATAACTATTGATATTAGGACATGGTTGCTTACCTGTATTATTTTTGCTACTACTTATGAGACACCCTGTATAAGTTATTATATTTGCTCGCTTCTTATAGCATTTAGAGATACTGATTTATATATTTACGCGACGTATCGTCAGATTCAGTGTTACAGTGGCCCCCTGTATTTCTGATGATTCGCATGGAGATATCATCAGCTAACTCGGAAGTGCATCTCGGTTGGTACGATCAACCTTTTCAGTATGATCTCATACTGAAAACTGTACGAATTGACCCATTTCACACTCATGTTCGACCACCTGGTCGAACATGAGTGTGAAATGGGTCAATATTCGTTGCCCATTCAGAACGAAACTAGAAAAGGTACAAAGTATTGTATACTTGGGCTGCAACTTAAATGAAAGACGGGACCCTACGGTTGAAATCAAATGCCGCATAGAGCAAGATCGTGCAACCTTTATCCGCATGAAAAAGATGTTATTCAGTCATCTCAACCTAGGATTACGAATTCGAATGGTCAGATGCTACGTGTTTTCAGTATGGACACTTACCGAAGAACTGATAAGGCGACTTGAGGCATTCGAGATGTGGATCTACAGAAGAATTCTCAAAATAAGCTAGATGGACAGAGTTACGAATGAAGATGTTATGGCTCGGATGAATAAAGTTATTAAAACAATAAAAATCCGTAAACTTCAATATCTGGAACATGGATGAGACGAGACATCCAGAGAAATACGACATCTTGATCTCAATTATGAGATGCAAGATCTCATATTTTCCTGCATTAGCAGGGAAAGATTGCCGGAAGTCGGGGCCCTGGAAGAAGGAGGACTTCATGGCTGAAAAACTTGAGACAGTGGTTTGGCCAGTCTACTGTGGAGCTGTTTCGGGCAGCAGTAAACAAAGTCCGCATAGCCAACATGATAGCCAACGTCCAGTAAACGGACAGGGCACGAGAAGAAGAAGAAGATTCAGAAAAAAAGAAGAGACGAGCGGGCAACGGGCAGAACTGTCGGCGGGTAGACCCTCTCACATATGTAACGATCGCTCAACAAAGGGAAAAAATTCAGAAGCGCGGATTTAGGGGCAGAAAGAGTTTAATTAGATACAATCAAGCTAACAGTTGACCATTAACGTAAGTGACCACGAGTGTCCGCCCGCCGAGGCCGGACCGCCTCCCACGTCGGTGCAGCGCGGCAGTCAGCGGTAATGAGTGCACTTTTCCCAGAGCTACACTGTCTTCAAGGTCGCTGGCCACCACAACGTCGGAAATTAACGACGACACGTGTCAATGGAGTTTCGTAATTCGAAATATGAATATAACTGAATTTGTAATTTTGAGAAAAACGTCACGATTTTCCCGCAAACGTCATCTATGTACACATACAAACATAGAAGCGTGATGGTTCGCAGAATACGTATTTCATCAATGTTCGTACTATTTTTCAAACTAAACGCCCGAGCTATGAAAATACGCCAACTAAAATAGGTCTTGTCTAAGACCACTAATGAGTTTAAGATGATTACACAACTAGTTTCGACAACTACCGATGTTGTCATCAACGGGTGATGATTTAAACTGAAGCATAAGAGTAAAATTAATTATCTAAGGTACTGATAGGGGTGGGTGGAGTTATGTTTGGGGGGAGGGGGTTAGCTGGGGGTGGGGTTTGAGTTAACGGGAATAAAGTAAGGAGCGGTGAAGAATTTTGAAATATTATGTTATTGATTAGAGTTTTATTAGAATTTAAATTTTTTTGTATTTCTAAATTTTCGAGATTGTTATGTTGTTATATATAATTATAATGTCATTCCACAAAGTTAACGCCAATTCAATAAATAATATAAAATAGGTCTCTTGGAATGAGACTCGATTCCCCGACCGCTGGATCTCTAGGCAAGTTCTAGAATCTTTTGGTTCGCCTGATTAACCATCCTGCATACGATTTTTAAATATTCTTTCAGACCACGCAAGATTTATCTAAGCGATGCTGACATGTTTTCAAGTTATCAACGAAAAAAATATGCATGTTGTAACGGACAGGATGAATGATAGCCCTGAAAAGAGCCTCCTCAAAGAAGATGACATTGCCGAGTTCCATGGTTCGCTGCGGACACCGAACAAGGTGGACCTGTGACGTCATCTTATTCACGGGCGACCGGGCAGGACGCCGGTGCGTCATCACCACCCTGAGGACCGTAAAGACGGGTCCTATGCTTTGATAAATTTGTGAACAAATTTATGTATGAAAATTTATGAAAATAAAATAGCTGTGACATGTTTTAAATTATTACAAATTATTGTAAGAACCTAAATATTGACATATATGAATGTACTTTGTCACATGTTTATTTTCAATAAACGAGAAAATCGCTGTTGCGATAGACCGGGGTGGTGAGTGTAGCCAACTGTATGGCATAAAGACAGATATAAGAAATATTATTGAATATTTCCGAGTGACGGCCAACTGTATGGCGGAAAGACAGATACAGGAAATATTATTTCCTACGGCTAACTGTATGGCCTGACAGACAGAATTACGAAATATTGTTTAATATTTCTACATATGTATCCGAGGACAGAGAGTTGGTATGCGAAGGAAAAACGGGCTGCAGACCGATTGTTTCCGACAAGTCGCGAAGCCATATCTTGTCAGATCTCGGAGAAATCTACATATAACTAACAGTGTTTTATAGGCCTAGCGACGGGGCTCATCACTAATAAGGTCCCGGGCGCGACAGCCACCGAAAAACGGTATTTGTACCAACAAATACGAGAATTTTCGACCCAAAATTGATTTTCTTATATTTACGAAAAACGAGGGTTTTTTCAATGAAATTGGTATCAAACCATAATATTTTTGCTAAACAAAGCCATTTAGACTAAAATCTAAAAGAAAATCATGTAAATAAAAAAGTAAAATTTTTTCACATTTTTTACGTAACCACTATCAGCAGTGGTCCAATGTCGATAAGGGTCATTTTTCAGTCAAAACTTTGAAACTGTCTTACAGACGCTACAACAGCCGGATCAACTTAAAATATTTTTTGTTGAATTCCTTGCATAAGAATCTACCCATTTTACATGTTTTTACATACCTACCTTGTCAGGGGCGCACCTGAAAAATAAATGAAAATTAATTTTTTGCGACCCACTTTGAAATATTTATAAATGACTGAAATTTTATTGTACATAACTAAAACTGATATCAAAAGTTACACCCATGTGGGCTCTTTATAAACTGCATTAACAAACATGTATAAATCATAGTTAACAAATTTTATAAATTTAATTGTGAAATTTTCCTGAGCAAATACCGCTGCGATCGGTATATATTTTTTGATAAAAAATTAACTTCGGTCTTGCGGGTCCAGGCAATCACGTCATGCTATAAGCAAGACATAGCACCATGTAAATGACGTGATGAAAACCCCGGGGGGGTGGCGTAAAAATTCTAAATAATTTTTGAATTCTGTAAATAAAACTTTCCGAGCTATTTTTTAGACAATTTCGCGGGCGCGAACGCGCGATAAAAACTCTCTGTGATTGGCTCCCGGAAATAAGCCGGGAGGTATTAAATTTGTGTATAAATTAAACTTCCGTCGGCGTACAGATTCATTCCGTTCTGTGCTTTATACGTCGTCTGGACCACTTCTTCTGACTTTTACTCAACACCTCTGACCTCTGCTCTACCTACTGTTTTTGGATTTTGGAACTTCAACTGGACTACCTGCAACCGGATAATTCACTTTTGTGAATATTCAGAACAACCACTGTCAGCGGGTTTACGATTACCGCTGTACAGTCTTGGTCTGTTCTACGAGTCAAGTACGGGAGACCTGCGCATCATATCTTCGCGTATTCTGTACGGAACACATGTGTTTTTTCATAGATTTATGGCAAGTATTACAAACTTACAGTACAGAATTCAGAGTCAATACTTATATGATTTAAAGTCGGGCCATAATGTCCGGAAAAAAATATGATACTTTGAACCTATCACCATTGTGCTCTGTTTGGTCAAAACGTAACTACCACTGATTAAACACCCATGTCCAATCCATATCCACACATAAATCAACAAATCACGTATTAACAAACACCGATGACGTCAGAGCGCGTTTCTGAGAGACTCATTTTGTGATGAAAGCGTCGAACCTTCCTGACTCGTAAGAACAAATACGATGTAAATGTTTACCGGAATAAAATTTGTTTACCCGGACGCCGAGCGTTCAAGGTCCAGATGACGCAGGCATTCCTGGACCCGACCTAACAGTGCCGCCCTCCGTTGTCAGAGGTCCGGGCCGCCCTGCGGGCCGAGCGGTCACGGGGACCGCAGGACTCGGGAAGGGCGAAAAGCGTGCCCGCTAATTAAGGTCACAGGTCGCGTAAAGGTAAAAGCTTCGCCCGAGACTTCAATAACCACTGGGTAGTCACAAACTGACTGAATAATATTTTTCCGCATTCGTATAACATTTACAGGGTGGATTACGTTACGTGGAACGCGGTTCTTTGCAATAAAAAAAATGATTAAAATTATTTTGTTAAATAAATAAAATTAAAATCCTGGCGAAGAATTAAATCGCGGTCTCCCTCGCCACAGGCAAGAATACTAATCATCACACTACCGAGATGTGAAAATAGTAGTTTACTAATTTTAGTTTTAGTTAAGAAATACTCCACTTTAAAATATAGAGGTATCATCTTACCAGCTACGAAATATATGTATAGTTTAGAAAGTACTACAGAAGGTTATTAGATTTTGGAACATATACAGAGTTATTTGGAAAACATTAATAGCCTAGCAGGACTATATTTCTGCCTTGATTATGAGTAGAAAATGTTCAAGCAGCCATGACCTAATATCAATAGTTATGGACTTATGCAATATCAAAGATGGCATTTTTTTTAAAATATTTCTGACTTATTTTTTATAAAACGTTGAACAATCATTACAGTTTTTATAAAATTGATAATGTGTGGATTTTTTTGTGGATAACGTGCACAGTTTTCAAAATTTTGATAACTTATGGATTTTCCTACGATGGATTTGGCGAACGTTGCATTTTGTAGAGTGATCACTTAAGCCAGCTCCTGTAGGTTGCAAGCCCTGGACCATCCTATAAAAAGACTTCCACACGCGTTTCTCATATAAATAGTTTCGTCTCTATGAGATTTCTATAATTTATCTTAATTAATTTACACGTAACTTTACAGGTATCTTAATATCTTCATTAGTGCTACTTTATGATGTACATCATGGGACCATTTTATAAAATAAATTTCACATTAATGCTTGCCCAACGTAACTTGGCGTGCGGCGAATTTTAAACTAAAACCCGCCCCGCCCGCACCCGGCGGTAACCCCTCGCCCTGTCATTCAGTTCATTCTCGTCTTTGAGCGCGAGCTGTGTCATCTTGATTACCAATATACACTGAATTATTATGTCCAAAACATCCTAAACAGTCCGGGATGGTGCAAGAACAATTGCCAATGAAGTATTAAAGTTTTGCGAAGCTGAAAAAGCGAATAATGGACCGATATTACCGTCTGACAGTTTGACAGATAGAACGGCCGCCATTGCCGCATGGTTTCTTTAGTGCTGCCCGACCAAATTTCTGTATGACCGGTCACCGGACATTCTGTACATTATGTATTGTGTAATAAATTTACACCCTGACAACTTCTGTTACGCGACAGCGACGCCCTCCCTCGCACGCCAAGTTATAGTGGTACGTCTATAAGAACGTAAAGTATATCATAAATACAAATCAGATTACGAAGTTCAAACACACTGCAGTATATCAGTACGAATGAGATATGGTAAAGTGTTTGCTTAGCGTGTAATAAGCATAGGTCTTTTCATATAAGCCGGCAGTTGAGTTAGTGTGGGTACAGTGCGTAATACGCGCATTGTTTCGTTGTGTTAAGTTTACACACTGCACCCACACTAGCTCAACTGCAAGCTTACATGAAAAGATCTATAGCAACGTCGATCCCAAAATTTTGTTCTTCAGAAAAGCGCCTCGTACGGATCACAGTACCCGTCCCGTAATGGTGAAAATAAAAGTGAGAGTATATAAAAGTGAAGTGCTGAGATATTGTCCGCTACAATCACACAATCACGTTTAAAAATATTCCACGAATCAGGCGAACAATGCCTATTTACGGTTGTAATAAAATCTCGATCACACGACAATTATTTCCAAGAATTTTAATACGTGTCGGTCCGTTCTACGACCACTGCGTGGGTAGACCACGGGCTGCTGACAGAACGCTGCCAATTTTATAAGGATGAAAGGATAACTTTGGTCAGATTTGAAGAATTAAAATAAAAAAAAACATCGCTCGGGTGCATACGGTAAAGTAATAAATATTGTTACTGTTGGAACGAATTTATTTTATTTCTCCATTTATAGGTTTTCTTAAAAAAGTAATAAAACAGTTGTTGATATACAGAGCCTTGGGAATTTAAAAGAAAACGCATATTTGCAAGAGATACAAGGGTCGATAAAAAAACAAAGTATCAAATGGTAAGATTTTATGTGTTCGTGTGTTTATGTGTGTGTGTTCACATATGTGAAAGAAAATATGTCATCTCGCGAGTTTATTAGTAAACTGCTCAAAACTTAAATGTACAATATATAGATCTGCAAAGGCCGTGTTATTGATATATAGAACAGGGTTAATAATACAGTTTTCGCCGTAGTTTGTTCTCCAATGACTTATATGTGGAAGAGGCGTGGTGCTCTCGTTCGCCTCTGCGGGACATTAAAATGTATTGATTTAAAATTTAGAATCTGTTTTTGATGTTGTCGGTAGATATAAGGAAGGGTCGCTGGGATGTTATGATTGAGAAGAAAATTATGTACGTAGATGAATGAAGACATTAAGAACAGAGGATGACAGATATGTTTGCATTTAACACTAATGAGGGCCTTCGAGAACATCACCTGAAGTTGAACAAGTCTCGGTTCTCGTGTAACCCAAGAAAGCATGCATTAAGCAATAGTGGTCAATATGTGGAACAGTTTGCCCGAGGGCGTTGTGTCTGCAGCCAGTGTCAACCAATTTAAGAATAGGCTGGATATTCAAATGAGAGACAGTGATATGGGCCTATCAGCTTAAGCTGCCTGCCCATTATAACTATAATAATAATAATAATAATATTCGCCAAAAACCTTAAGATAAAATGGCGTGATATTTATTTAATTATTAAATGGTTGCGTTCGCTCATCAGAATCGCTAGTAAGATTTAATATAGTTGTCTCGTAGAGACAAAGCTACCTTTTATACGGGAAAGTAGATATGGAAGTCTTTTTGAGTATAGGGCATAATGTAACGTTTACGATTCCACCCATGATCACACACATCTATCTAATTATTAGAAGTTGTTAACTATGTTTAATATGCACACCTTGTTTCGTGTGTCTTGTATTTTTATTAAAGCCACCTGTGGTTAAAATTTCTTTCACATTAACCATTGAATGAATATTTTTGATTGAAGTTTTTAAAGAAATATTATTTATATATGTACATGACATTCTTCCGAACTATTAACATTAAAATACGCCAGAAGATTATTTCATTTTTACACTCGTTTATTTAAGATTCGTTAATTTAAAATTAAATTATATTAACTGTATTATACCTATATTTACTACCTCTTTTATTCTGTGTTATCTGACATATTGACAGATTATTTTATTGCGTGGCAGCGGCCATGGTACCCCTCCCTTACAAAAAATTAAACAAAAAAATTAAATATCAAACTTTTATTTCTTATAAACCTCAGATATTTAGGTTATGGATTCTAACATCACGTGAGTTTAATCACGATACCGAAATTTTAAATAAATGAAAGATCTTCAGAGTACAACAAAATAATTATTTTTATTTTTTATTTTTTACTTTATTTTATTTTATTTGGGAAACATACAGTACAATTTTAATTTTTTTTATATAATATCAAAAAAATATTCGTGAGTATGACCAGTAAAGTTTCCTCGAAGCTGGTAAAAAAAAACTAAATAAAAAACAATGATAAAGAATATGTGATAAATAATAAATATTTTAAAGATTTAAATTATGATAATGCATAAAACGGGAGGGGTGGGGAGAGGGAGGGAATGGGATTCAATTAAAGAAGTATCAAATCAATAGTCATAAATGAGATTACGAAGTTTCTTTTTAAATAAAAGCAAATTGTCAGTAAAAATGTCTAGATTATTTGTAGAATTTAACATACTGTATTTTGAGGTGCAACGAGTTACAAAGCAGTTTTTAAGTAGTTAGTCCTACCAAAGTTTGCGTAAAATAAATTATTTGAACGCGTTGAGTATGTAGGACAACTTAAACTTAAACCTAACTATATAATATTATAATAACTAAATTAAATAGCATATGGAGGGTTTCAAAATTATTATCTGGCAATAGTGGCACTTTTGCAACTGGCGTTCTTGCCCTTGTATACAAATTTGCACGTTTTAGAAGCATATAAATTATTTAAAAATCTCGGTAAAATGAATTAAAAAATTGCATTTATAGTAAGGCAACATAATGTATTAGATCGTTCTAACACATTCCTCACACACACACACCGATACCATGCAGCAATCCTTTCAAATTATAGCCGACACGTTTGCACCCTTAATTATTGCGTGATAGTTGATACGAAAAGAAAAAATGTTTTGCATACAAACAAAACATAGCTAAAATAGCGAAGAATGAAAACACGTAAGTTCACGCCTCTTTGCGACATGTTTGAAGGCGGGGACGGGGTGGAGTTCTAAACACCCTTCCGACACGCATTCAAATGACCCGTCAAGCTTTCAGGTTCTGTGAAGGGTTGGCTATCTGATTTCTTCCGTCGGATAAGTCTACCGCATTTAGCCAGAAAAAATGTATTAAAGGTAAGATAAAACAGAAATTTAAAAAGAGATTATACATAGGGCGTCTCGCATCTAGAAACATCGCGGGAGATTCTCCATTTAATTTTGAATAGAAAATATTGTTTACACTTTTGGTGATGTTTCGACAGTTACCAAGATAAGCGACATCAAAGTTTGAATTTATTTTATTCGGCGTACGTTTCGTTGTAACGATGAGCCAAACTATATCGTTCGAAAGAAGGGGTCTTTTAGACCCATTGTTTTTGGAGATGCCGATTCATTGATACATAGTGAACTGTGACTGAACGGGTCCTACCCACGTCTAAAGTGTAAGCGACCGGTCCATTAGAAGAAAAACTACGTTTGTCGCGCAATACTTCATTTCATGAGAAGTGTATTCCGAGTCTAATTTCGACACAATAGTACGCTGTCGCGGTGGGGAATCACGGAGCACAACAGCCCACTATCTCATATTCGTCAACATGCGTGGGACGGCAGCTAGTGATGGGTCCGCTCTGTACTGACTACTACAATGTAGTACTACATTACATTGAAGCGTACACTTCACACCTTTTGAAGTGTAGTGTACACTACAAACTACTAAGTTATTGAAAGTGCATTCTTCAAATAGTTCATTTTAAAGTGAACACTACAAAGTACACACACTTCAAATTTATTAAAAGTATGAGTACATACTTCAAATAGTACATTTTTGGGAAGTTGTTGTTGACAAATAAAGAAATTTTCTTGGTAGGTCGCCAAAGAAATGTCGGCAATAGTGATATATTTTTTTTTTAGGTCGCCAATGTTACTTCAATAGTGATACTTCCTATTGCTGTATAGTGATTTTTCCTATTGACCTTTTTTTTAGGTCGCCAAATGTTATTTTACCGAAAAATGTCGGTATTTGTCTTCGATATATTCATATATTTTTTCCGGCGACCTTTTTTTCTTTTTTGGGAAAAAATAACAAAATATTTAATATATATTATAGATGTCTCACAGAGACGAAACTGTATTTTTATGGGAAAGTAGGTACAGAATCTTTTGGGTGTTCATAGGACTTACGACCTATCGTATGGCTGGCTTAAATGATCACTTTACACAATGCAACGTTCGCCATTTCCACCCATGATAGAATATACCACGTCTATTAATTTTTTGGAAGTTGTATATATTTAAATTACGTGCCACGTTTTGCATGTGTTTTGTAACCATCCTTCCACGCGGCCTACACCAAAGCATTTTCATTCCCCCTCATTGCCCACAGGTCGCTAATTATTATAATGTTGTTAATGTCACTAATGAGACCTCTACAAATTGATTACATACAACAAAATATTTATATTGTATTATAACACTACAATTGCTTCACTTCAATAGTACTACAATTTCGTAGTGCCACAATTAGTTCACTTCATGCAGTTTGTACTACAAATGTAGTGCACACTTTGTAGTCTTCAAACTGGTGAACGCGTGTGTGTTGTAGTCTTCACTTTGAAATGTAGTTTTCCCTTCGCTAACGGCAGTGGCTTGAATGGACCCGACAGCGTCCACTCTTACCTGGACACGTAACCGTCGCCGATAGTAAATATAGTCCGGGTGATCAGGTCGCGGGCGGCCAGCGAGCGATGCCGGTGTTCCCCGAATCGCGGCCCGGTGTGCTGGCGCTCCTTGTTCTGGTGCTGGACCCGCGGGGGCGGTGCGCTAATCACTGAATGTGACGAGCCACTTCTTGCGAAGCGGGAGTAGGTGTCGTACCTGCTACAACGGGTCATTGGAAGTCTATTGATGGGCGATACAAAGTGTGGAAAATATTGACTTAAGATACACATTTAATCGGATGAAGTTGTTTTTGATTAATTTAGTCAGAATTTTGATGATGGCTTACGAAGTCTTCTACCGAACAATTTTCATAGAATGGTTATAAACTAGTCATTGAAATTAGGTACAGAAAATAAATCAAATGCAAAGTGACAAAAGATGATGTATCTATTTTTATGGCCGATTTTAATATTTCATCATTTAAAAGATTTTTGTTGGAAATTTTTTGACCATTTGTATGCGTGTAACAATTAGAAATCCAACTCACTTGTGAAAGGAATCGTATATTTCATCCTTGACAAATGGGGTTGAAAAATAAGAATTAGGTACAGTAGCCGGCAAACATCTTGAAATTCTACGGCGTAGTGGGGGGAAGTTTGCGCATCTACCTTTCCACCAAAGAGACCCAAAATTCGTCTTCTGCGCATTCCCCCACCACGTCAAAGAATTTCAAGAAGTTTGCCGGCAACTGTATTTTTTAATTGAATTTAAACAAAGGCATTTTGCATATCAAACGGCACACAATTTCAATCGGTTCGAAAAGTCTTCGAGATGAATAGGACTACCTCATATTAATGTAAAAAATAAATTAAATACAAGTATCTTTATACTGATTAAATACTTGATATGACCAAGGAAACTTGTCATTGATTGTTTTAATTTTTTTTCACATATAAGACACAATTAATTGTACAATTTAAGATATTTTAAAACATGTTACCAACTAACTAATGTTATTATAACTAATTATGATGTAGATTGAGTTTAAATATAGCCAATTAACAATATTGCGGTATTTATTTATCGTATTACCTCTAGACATAGGTATGTTTTGTTCCTAGGGCGCCAGAGCCCGTGTATTTGTGTCAATACATCGCGGCTACGTTTAGTTTATAGAGAGCACATATTACACGGTTGAATGATGGCTTACTAAATACGAGATGATTTCATTTATAAACTGGACTTATGTCATTGAGAATATATCTATGTTGGTGTTGTACGATGTGATTTCATTGTAGTAGTTTAGCATTTTAGATAAGGGAGAGAAGTGCCCTATGTTGGTATTGTAGACCTATGTGTGAAATAGAGAATGTGATCTCAGGGACCGGACAGGTGTGTTTATGTCTATTGGTGAGAGTAGTGAGGGCTGGTCCAATTTGTTGACTTTTCTGTAAAGTGTCATTAGGTCTGCAATTATTCGTTTTTTTTTTCTAGGGAGATGAGATGAGCGTCTTTGGGTCTCTTTTCGTGTCTGTCAAGTGAGTCGCTTTGTCCTTGATCTATTTTATAAGCAGCCATGCTGCCCAGAGGGCCCGAGGACGCGCTCGCCGCTCCGGTGCCGTCAACTCCGCACGCGGCTGCTCGCTCCCCGGTCACGTGCGATGCGCACGACATCCAGCACTGCCGACCGACGACCTTCCACATAATTGGCAGCGCATCCTATTCGCGGTGCGCGCAGCCAGCCGTGACGTCACTTAAATGTGGGCGGCTCCGCTGGAGCACGCGTCGTCTGGTCGCCTCGGACACGGATCACCGCGCAGGTCACATTCCTCAATCATGGCTGCGGCTCCATCCCGCGGAACATCGTCTTTTTCTTCCCAATCGATCGGAGAAACTTCAGCATGACCGGTCGTTTCTATACTGTGGACCGCGACCAACGCAGCTGGGATGAAAGTCTAAAAGAAGTCAGATATATACACCCCGAAAGCGTTCTTCAAGCAAGCATTTGACATTGGTCCTTTTAATGATCCGCACGATGAGAGATTAATTAAATTCAAAGTACGCATTTCGCTGCTGACTATTTCTGTCGTTTTAGGATAAAGCCAAACAGAAAGAACTACAAACGGAGAAATACGTGAAACAGTACAAATAATACCGGTCACCCAATGAGGCACAATATGTGCCAATAGAATATTAAATCGCAGAAACAACATTTTACCAAATTCAACAATGAAACGATAAACATAGTCTAAGAACTATTGGCTGCAATAAGAGTGCCTTTCTGATCTCTAAAGAGGTCCTCGGACTTCCCTGGGCGCGCCACACCACAGGGCACCCCACGCGCAGAGGTGACACGTGCAATCCGACACGTCGCAGTAGACTTGGTCTAAAGTGCACCTGCAGTCGCGTGGGTGGCATTTCTGCAACACCGGCAACTACATGCGGTATCTAATTAGGCGTGAGAATCATAATATGAACGATTAGTCTATTCTGAAGCATACTCCTGAATGATCATCAGTACCAACCCACGACCGCGTAGCTTTAATGGACCTAAATCGTTCTCATGCGAAACTAATTTGAATTTATATTACACAAACAAAAGGAAAATTTTGAGGCGTATCTTCGGACCGGTTCTAGAAAATGGACTTTGGCGCAGACGTTACAATAATGAGCTCTATACTCTGTTTAAGGAGCCAAACGTCACAAAATTTATAAAATTGGGAAGAATTCAGAAGCTGGGTCATGTGAAAAGAATGTCCGAGCATCAAGCACCAAAGTCCCTGCTGAACTCAAAGCCAACAGGGCGAAGAAGTTTAGGAAGGCCGAAATTAAGATGGAGTGACAACGTCCTCAAAGACATCTCTGCCTTGGAGCTTCGGAACTGGAGAGAGCTGGCACTAAACCGAGATGAGTGGAGGAAGACTCTCGAGGAGGCCAAGACCCACCGAGAGTTGTGCCAAGAGTGATGATGATTACACAAACAAAAAAAAAGCTAAATTGTAGATTGGTTATCCATAAACCTTCTGTTGACAGAGTTTCCATATTTTTATTGATAAAGTAATGTCAACAGTGTTGAAAGAGCGCACAGTGAAACCCGAATTATACGTTTTGCGTAAATTATACGACGTAAAAATTTTCCAGTCCCATTTCAGCTTCATACAAAGAGATTTCCCACAACTGATGCTCTTTCTGCGGACGAAACGATGAAATCTATCCGACTCCTAGGCGGCACGAGTCCCAACAAGTTCAACAATCGCTATAAATACAGCACAGTAATAAAAATTATAGTTACGAATGAATAACCAATAAAACTTAAATTTTAATAAATAAAAACAATTACGTGATACCATCAAAGAGGAGCCGTTTCAGTACAGAAGAATTAGTAACAACTATTTGTAACTCCCATTAACTATTTCAAAGGTCCTATGTAATAGGACTTTTTCAAGCATCTGAACATTACTTTCTAGTAGTTGTTTTCAATTAAAAACAAGTAAAAAAAATCTGTAGAATGTTGTGCATACCGTGGACAGATATGGTAAGCAACTAAAATGTCCCAGAGAGCCAGAACTGAGAGTTATTGACAAATATCAGGTCAGAAAGGTGTCATACTTGGGTCATGTGCTTACAGAGGAAAAGTGCGACCTTTTATATTTGATAATTGCGGGCAAGATCGAGGAGGAAACTGGGTGTCGGCAGGAAGCAGATCTCAGGAATGAGGACGGCGGAAGAGCTGTTTCAAGCCGCCAGAGATGTAGATGGGGAGATGTACTCTCAAGTGATAGTCAACGCTGGAGGGACCTGACACGACACTAGCGGAAGAAGAAAAAATATGTTTTCTGGTGGGGTATAGTGTACAAGTTTGCCTAAGAAGCGGTTAATTTTGTTGCTTCGCTGCTGATAGTACAGGAATACATTACTTAATTAAAAATTGAGGAGTACAGAAAAAAACTCCAATATCCAGTTGATGAAATTAAGATAAATATACATTTGAAAAAGACAACTTTTTGACAAAGCCGCTTCCTTTACGTAGCACCCAAACTTTTAGATTCCAACACAAAAATCATCACCCATTATTTAAAAAAAATTAAGACAATAGAATTAATATGTGTAAGCCGTTCATACGACGCACATTGTTTCGTTGTGTTGGTGATTACGAGTATAAACACCAACACAACGAAACAATGTGCCTCGTACGCATGGCTTACACATACTAATTCCATTGTCTTTCTTAAGTGGAAAGAGGTCTAACCGCGAAGAAGAATTGTTTTAGTGCTAACAGAGTGGTTTGAAAGCGAATAATAACTTTTATTGTTGTGACTAATTGTGTTTTTGTTTGTATTACTTCACGACACTAGAAATAGAGGGCGTAAAGGACTTGATAAGGCAATCTGAAAAACGCTCCTGAATAAAGAAGCCTCAACAATCAATGAGCTTGCTTGAGAACATGTAGGAATGTGGATAAGGCGAAATTTGTTTGTCGGGACATGACAGAAAAATGTGGCGCTCAGTAAGCAAATTTGCAACACCGCGCGAGGACATTTACTTACATTTCTCCGGAAATATGTGTAATGTAACATTAAAAGGTAAGCCACGACCTTCTCTTACCGTGACGCGAGCATCGGGATCGTTTACTAAACCTGGAACCAAACTTCGGGTGACAGAAGTCACAAGTATCCAAGGATAATCGCGTAAAAACTTCTGGAATATTCTGCCAAAACTTTACATTTTTACTAGCACCGAGTGCGTGCTTGGAATTGGTTGTTATTTACTTTGTGAGGGGGAGGGGCTAGCATTCGAGCCTCTGACAGTCATAATTATAATTCGGCCTATCCTGGAACAGCAAGTCCCGCGGGAAATATTAGCTGTTGGGCTGCGTGATTTATAGAATAATTACACTGCGCAAACTTCACATTTGTATTAAGGTCGAGGAAGGAGAGAGAATTTACGGGGTCGTGGTGGACACTTTCGGCCGAGCAACGTCGGATACATGACCCTGGAATATACGTATTTCGCGACATCATGAACAGTCAATTAATTATAACATGACATATTATTGATGGATTTGACGGTAACATGATGATGATGGTCATTAGATTGGATGAAAAACATTAACCATGTAACCTCCACGCGAGTTTAATAATAATTTTATATTTCACTACTCAGGTTTCGAGAGTAACTACATTAAAATATAGCAAGTACTGATTAAATAAATGAGTTGAAGAGTCGATGAAAATAATATTAAGCAAATTAATTTAATCTCTGTATTAATTTGTTTAACAATATTACTTTCATTATACTCCCGTTATAACCAAATTCACACCAGTAACTTCAGCTCATTTATTCAGTCAGTACTTAATCAATTAATTATTTCTATTTCCACACAATTAATTTTTAATAATTTATTTAACCTCATTTTTTGTTATTGCATAGTGGCGGTTTTATTTCTATACTAATTTAATGAACTTTTCTTTAGAGGTAAATTCGTACGTCACCCTTTAACTTTAAGCCGTCTAACTGCAGAGTACTCAAGTATATTGAAGACTATTAAAACATGGGAAAAGGGAGCCTTACATGATTCAGACTATGTGTCGTACCACCCCTGCATAGAACATGTTTTACAGTTTCGAATGCGAAACATTGTATTTTCTTTAAGTCTCCTCAAACATAGTCAAAATTATATCTCAGGTCGAGATGCTGCTCTTTTATTCTACGGAAAATAACACGGAAATATATTTCATACAACATTTTTTTCGGTGGATAATAATTTTCTATCAGAGTCGTTATACAGGTGTCTCATAGCTAGTATCAAAAAATTTACAGGTGCCCTGCCTTGATAATGAGTCGAAAATATTTAAGCAACCATGACTTAATTAATATCAACAGTTTTGAAGATACGCAATATCAAAGTTTACATTTTTTGCACCATTTCTGACTATTTTTTTGCAAAAAGTTGAACTATCACTGCGGTAACTTATATCGATTATGAAAAATTAATTTTAAGTAGGTACATCACACGCCCACCCGCAAATGTTCTATAAATGTTACGCACTTTTAATGCAGTTTAAAAAAATTAACATTCTTAACGAAATCAAAACAATCCACATCCAGCTACGACGTAAAATGACCAACGACAGAATAATAATAATAATAGAAGCTGATAGCTGGAAAACTATTATACATTATGTGCGATAACCTTGAGAACAAATTATAACGTATGTACGCTCTATTGTACGGGCGCACAAAAAGTATATGGATATTTATTTCGTAAGAGCATTTCTAAAGGAAAGGTGACATTCAACGATTCAACCCAATCCGCGATAACAAACTAAAAAAAGAAACAGCGATAGCTGCACATTGCGCGCGCGCCGCTAGGGTGATGTCATGCACTTATTTGCATTGCAAAGGTACTCGGAGTCTGCGGTAATTATTTGATCATCTCCTTCCTGAACACAATTTGCGCGATGATGCACCGGCTCTTCATCACTAATCGTCGGACTAACTGACCAGTGGTACGGACTACCCAGGAAAAACGCATACTAAAAATTTTGATCAAAGTAAATCCGATTAGACCACTTTTAAACAGCTCCTGAAAAATCGTTTCCATTTATTCTCGTGGTTTTCCGGTTTCATAATTATCATCGCTTGACCCCTAATGTGAAATACTGTTCGTTAATTATGACGTGATGAATATTATATAAAACTAGCTGTAACCCGTTAAAAATGACGGTAATTTTACATGCTGGTTCCTAAAGAATAAATATTTACTTATTTATAGCTGACACCCGTGAAATGGAATAACGATTTTTATCGAAATATTTTATGGTTTGTTGGCCGGAGATGGGGCTTAAAACTCGGGCCAGCAAACCCGAAGGCGGCAATGATAGCGATGTTGCTATCGCCGATCCTGCGTTACCCGTCACAAATATAGTACATATAGGACTTACGCAAATACGCGAACCATTTCATGTTCCGCTCAATCGCCAGGGTTTAGAATAGTACATTTAACTGCCGGCAGGGAAAATATAAAGAAAAATGTTAAAATATTTTCATAAGTCGTTATTACTATTTCGTGGGTGTCGGCTATAAATAAGTAAATACTTATTCGTTAGGAATCGGGAATGTAAGTGCCGTCATTTTTGACGGGTTACAGATAGTTATTTATTAAAAGTATATTGTGTATTGTTTAAAAACGTGTTGATCTGGAACTCATTCCTAAGTTGTATTTATTGATTTGCAACAGTGTTTATTTTATTTTGAATATTATAAACAATTTTATTTTATCATTAACACATTATTATTAATTTACCATAAAATTTTTATTGTGTAATTATATAATATATTCAAAATTTTTATAAAATATCTATACTTTGTACCCTAATATCACTCTAGGACCATCTACTAGGGTCAATAATGACCTGTTGATGGCCTTGTTTGTTAAATAATAATATAATAAAATAAAACTTGGTAAAAATCAGATTCATTCACACATTTATTAATTTATTCATTCAAAGTGTCCAAAAATTAAAATAACGTCAACATTTCCGCTATAGTTATATAAATATTGACATTTGACACATGTCTTCACGTTCCTCGCGGAAACTTTACGCGTGCGTAAATAAATACGTTTACTTTTTAGTGTTGGGATAACAATCACGATCTTGTTACGAGAGAATAGGGGGTGACACATGTCTGTTACCAAGTGGCGAAATTTTGAAGCATGAATGCGATTTTCAATCTACCAAGTCTCGGGTATTTTTGGCGAGTCGTTGGCAGATAGAAATGCGAAGGTGTTTAAATGAGTGGTTGGTAAACTAATAAATACGAACCAAACATCGTGAGGATAGACAGGCAGGTGTAGGGAGCAAGGATTATGCAAGATAGGTAAATAGGTTTAAGCTGTCCTACATACTCGACGCGTTCAAATAATTTATTTTATCATCCAAACTTTGGCAGGACTAACTATTATAAAAAAACTGTTTTGTAACTCGTTCCACTTCAAAATACAATGTGTTAAATTCTACAAATAACATAGACATTTTTATCGACAATTTGCTTCTAGTTAAAATGAAACTTCGTAATCTCATTTATGATTATTGAAATAAATGTAATACTTCTTTAATTGAAACCCATTCTCTTCCTCTTCCCACCCTTCCCTTTTTATGCATTATCATAATTAAACTTCCATCACATATTCTTTAACATTTTTTTTCTTAGTTTTATTTACCAGCTTCTAAAATGAATATTTTTAATATTATATTAATTTTTTTATTACATTGTACTGTATGTTTCCCAAAATAAAAAAATAAAAGGTATTTCACCTGCAAACATAGCAAATTTCTGAAGCCTCATCTCAGTGAGGACGGGAAGAAGACTATCGGGATTTATTGATATTGCGTATCTCCATAACTATTGGTATTAGGTCATGGTTGCTTGAACATTTTATACTCATAACATAAGCAGGAATCTACCGGACAAGTTTCTGCTACTAGCTCTGGTAGGTACACCCTATATACAATTTCCAAACATTTGATAGATGTGGTAGTCTTTCATGGGTGGAATTGTGTTACATTGTGTAAAGTGATCACTTAATCCAGCCGTATGATAGGATGTAATCTACCTACTTTCCCGTATATAAAATAGCTTCGTCTCTATGAGACGTCTATAATATATCTTGATTAATGTCCCCCTGGGGATAAGATAAAATGCAGTATTGTGTACGTGAAAAATTTTAACACACAAAATATTCTGAATATAATAATTCTTTCAGTATCCACACTTATGCAATGTGTTTCCAATACAATAATTTGATGACAACTGCGTTCGTAAATGCCATCCATCCAGGCTGAAAAAATAACCCAACGCAGATTATTTAAAAAGTATTATGTGCAGACATTTCGGGATCCCCCCTTTTTTAACGAAACGAATGCTTCACGTGTTGACGAAGCAGCACCGAACCGGCACGACGCCGCAACGCGTGATATAACGCAGCTGATGATACAGAGAGGCTGCACGCCAATCTGCCGCCGCTAAACGGATCCACATCTCTGACCCCGTATTCGCATTCCACCGCATCAATATTACCCGCGTCATCTTCGCAAAACGTGGTTCAATGAACCGAATGTTTATCTCGCAATTCGGGTTGTTCAAAACCAAGGAGAATACCGAAATTTACAAGCACGAATGATAAACCAACTTATCATTCCGCCTAACAGTATTTTTTTTTAACTATTATTTTCGACGCATCTTTCGCATCAAAGACGGAGCTGGCTGTCTGACACTTAACGCCTAATACGTGTATCATTGATAAATTACGTTTTAGCGGTCGAGATTATGAATACTAAATCAATAATAAAATAAAATAATAAATCAATAATAAATGGCGGCCCTCGTAGCCCAGTGGGCATGACGCAGGCTACTCACACCGAGGGTTCCGGGTTCGATTCCCGGTAAGGTCACAATTAATCTACGTGATTTACTCAAGCCTGGGTTGTTTTGTGATGCGTTTCGCTTCTGTAATTGCGCCTAATGGCCTCTTGAAACGTAAATAACGAAATAAAAAACCAACCCATAAAAACCAAGTTTTTATTATACTCTCTTTCTCATTGAAACAGGTTTCGCGCCTACTCCACGCGTCGGGCTCGAAAACAATACATAAATCATTAAATTTTCGAAAAATCCAAAATTATACGATAATTATTCAATTTTTTTAAACGAAAATTTGTTAGATCATTTTTATCGTCGCCACGACTCTGCCTGCAAAGTTTCAGCTCGATCCGATCACGGGAAAAGGATTAAAAATCGATCCAAAGTTTTTTACGGCAGACAAGCAGATGAACATACGCTACGAGTTAAAAGAAAGGGATTAATAAAGAACTTTTCGAAGTTATACCTTCTTCATGCGCGTTTAGTGATGATTTTAAGATGCAACGAAACAAGCGCGCATCATACGACTGAAGATTTCACACCTTGAAATTATTTAATACAAAACCGTTATTAACTTAATTACCATCATCTGGTAGGATCCCCAAATGGTTTTTAATCTCGGAATCCCGGCGAAGCTCGATAACAGCTCTTTCCGTCGGAAAACTGTAATTAGCGGATATCTGTTTAGTTGTCAGTTCTCGCGGCTGGTTCGTTTCGCGCTTCCTCGCGTTTGAATAGTTCCGCATTTGTGCGAAGTGACGCGCTGTTTATTTTACGCCAGAGAAGTGTAACTCGTAAAGCGCCCCCATTTTTTAAACTTGTCTAAATGATCCCAAAGCGGCCAACCCGCGAGGTCACCGAAAGTTCACGACTACAGCTCGGACGCTGGTCTATTTCAGGTCCAAGATCGAACCATCACTCGGTGCGCCAATCCAGCGTCTATTTCCATCTGATGGAAAATTAAACATCGGCGTACTCCGCACGCAGAACTCGGAGATAGTCGATATAAATATGTATATAAATTGTATTACATGAAAAAAAAATTAAACCTCGCTTATGTTTAAATATACTAAAAAGTAAAAAATAATTTTTCTGATGTTTATAGCGTTAACTTTGTGGTTGGACATAATAATAATTATGTAATTAAATAACTTTGTGTTGACCACTTGGAGTAAAGTTAAAAATGCCTGAACACTAAAGCAAATATGACTAATAACCAGATAAATTTCATGAATAGCCGTTACTTGACATGTTCCCCATTTCGGCGCCCACTTCTCAATTGCCCCCACCGTAACTGTAGCCGCGCCCCCATTCAACAATTGATTCGTTTGCTAGAATAAGTAATGGATAGTTAGTATGCGTTCGGCCTGACAAAGATACAGCGGTATCGAAACCGGTAGACGTAGAGTTACTCAAAGTGGTTAATACAAATTTAATTAATTCATAAATATTATAAATTGCTGCCAAATTTTTTTTGCCTCATGCTTATCTCCTTAACTGGCGATATTTCATCTAAAGTGTAAAGAATATTTTGTATTCAGAATATTTTTGAATACGCTTTAAATTTTTCAGGAACAAAATGCTGGATTTTATCCCCAGAGGGGCATCATCAATCAAGATATATTATAGATGTCCATAGAGACGAAGCTACTTTTTTATGTGGGAAAGTATGTATGGAAGTCTTTTTGGGTGTCCATAGAGCTTATGACCTATCGTGTGGCTGGTTTAAGTGATCACTTTACACAATGTGACGTTTACCAATTCTATGAAACATCTATAATATATCTTGAAATCTTGAGAAGACTCATCCCCCCAGGTTCTACCAGCCACGAGCAGCCTACATACGATCGTATTAGTGTTTTAAAAAGTGCAAAGTTGACTCTACTAATCATCGATACAATCGGGTACAAATCTCAAATAACGGTCACGGCGTAACCGGTTAAAATATCGGTTATGACCACCACTAGCGACCACGGCGTTCCCAATTTTTTCCAAACAACTTCCCCTGACATAATGGGGCGGGCGGGTGGGTAGGTGTGTGCCGAAGTGACTTTCCACTTTCGCAGTCCGGATGTTTTCACTTCCCCGCTCGTCACCCGGAGTGACGTCACCGCGCCGGCTCGTGACAGCGCGGACTGGAGCTTCCTCGGAGACCGTCATCCCACCCCTCACCCCCCCCCCCCCTTTCCCCTCGCAAACCCAGGACAGAAGTGTGTCAGGCGAAATGGAAAATTTGATGCGTAGGCCTTATTACGACACGGCCGAGTAATGTTTTGACGAGCAGCAAAAACTTCACGGGTGGATCTTCCTGCCTTGATAATTAGTCGAAAATGTTCAAGCAACCATGACCTAATTGCAACAGATATGCAATATCAAAGTTTGCATTTTTTTCAATATTTCGGACTTACATATTTTTTGCAAAAAGTTGACTCATATTGATTATGAAATCATCGTAGTAACTCGACTGATTATGAAAAATCCACTCCCTTCAATACAAGTCGAATCATTTTTTACGAGGCTTTTATCATTTTATTTGAGTTGTGTGGAAGCGAAAGAATTTTTCATAATCGGTATAAGTTACTGCAATGATAGTTCAACTTTTTGCACAAAAATAATTCAGAAATAAATGTAAACATTGATACTGCATATCTCAAGTCATGGTCGCTTGAACATTTTCGACTCATTATCAAGGCAAGTATCGACCTGTGAAGTTTTTGGTACCACCTATGAGACACCCTTTTTTGGGACCCAGGATCTGTCTGCACCAAGCACTCGATCCCTCCACTCCTGTCACCTGCCAGCCTCTTCATTTCTTGGGATGTGCTACAGCGCACATCTCCGATTATAGCCTTCAATACTTCAATACGACGATGGTAAAAAGCAGGCCTGGGTGCCTCATGCTATGACCTATCCAATTCGCTCGTTGTTGGGCTATTCTGTTCAGGAGCCGCCTCTTTTCACCCACCCTGCTCAACATCCTGACACGCAATCATTTTAATATTTTAGCTAAACTTTGCATCACACACAAGAAAGTTGTATTATTCATATCGCCGACAGAAGTGTCCTTCCGTTCCAGAAGTATCAAGGGTTGTTTTAACCACTCCCTCATCCCCGGCCTCCCCCTCAGCGAGAGACACGGGGGGGTGGGGGGTAAATACTAAGGCTCGGTTGCGCCAGCAGAAGTGAATTTGGTTCGAGTAACATTGACCCGAGTAACTTTTTTTACCCTCAGCTGAGAGTAAACTCGATTTCGGGTTGGTTTCGTCTTTTTTACCGCTGTCAAACTAATCATAAGGCTAATAGGGTGCCAAGCGGAATAAATCAAATACCGCATTTGTCTGCGGAATTTGATTTATTTCAGTTTTTCACCACCACCGGCAATATGTACTTTTGCGGTTCGAAACCAGTTCAAACAAACCACTTTATTCTACGAAACAAACCAAACAAACGTCAAACCATCGCTAAAATAACGCGACATTAAAAGATTCATTTTAATGTTTACAAATTTCATTACGAAAATGACAGTGAAAAAATTCAAATGACAAGTACCTACATGGACAAATGTCACATTTTCAAATCAGCTGTGAGAGGACGGCCATTTTTTTTACCAACGTTTTTACCTTTACCCACCCGTCTTGGAGAGTAAAAAAAAAGTTACTCGTGCGTGTACTTCGGCGAGTTAAATATTTTTACCATAGATGGCGCAACCCCAACTTTTTTACCTTTACTTTAGATGGCGCAACCGGGCCTAAGAAAATAAACACAACGTGCATCCAATGCACGGGCAGTTCCGAGCGGGATGACAGGACGCTGTTGTGACAGCCGAGCCGGCCGCGGATAATTATAGACGGCGGTGTCATCATTGCAGGGAAATCCAGTGGAAGACGGCCAAGCGATGTTCCGAGCAGCGGGGGAAAGTCTTCGAGGGGAAATTTCGCTCGAAAGCGCCGAGCACATCTGTGACGTCATCGCGACGTAATTAATACGGATAAAAAAGATTACACAATGCTAAACATTTTAAATCAGAAAACTTAAGTCACGGCGTTACAAATTTCGTGATGTTTTAATTATTTTATTTTTTCCTCCGCGACAGACAATGGGCACTTTTAAAACCATTTTCATCCATCATGCCTCCGATCCAGATAGCTATCACCTCCTGGAACCTTGCTATTTCGCGTGTGTCAAATTGTCATATAAGTACAGGTGTCTCGTAATTAGTAGCGAAAACTCGGGGCAATTTTCGCCATTCGATTTTGAAAAGAAAATAATTGCTTTACTCTTTAGGTGAAATGTCAAATGTTAAGGAGGTAAGCGATGTCGAAGTTGCAGTTTTTTCCCCAATCTTTTATAAAACGTTAGACTATAATAAGAGTAATGTATATTGGATATTGAAAATTCATCCGCTTTGATAAAAGTCAAATAAAATAATTAAAAGCTTGTAAATAATAATGGTTTAAATTTCTGCACGGTTATAAATTTCTTTCATGGTAGTCTAACATTTAACACAAGTCAGAAATGTTGAAAAAGTGCATTGATTACTACTATTTTTATTATTTATACATTCTTAACATCTCTAATAAACTATTTAAACATTTTTAAAAATGTCATACCGCTAATAAATAAACTAGTCAGTAGAATCTAATCCTAATTTAAGAGTATGTATGTTCTACATGTACACTCCCGGCATTTGCACGACCAGGGTTCGGTTCTCCATCGGAGAGATTTAAAAAATATATAGTTAGCAGGGGCGTGCAGTGGGAACATCGCAGCATGACTTTTAGGTAACCAATTACTTGGAAAAAAACCCAAATACAACATATATTTCGTAATATTTCTATCACAATTGTTATCACAGCATTCATATTTTGATATATCACTAAAATCTGTAGCATAAATATTTGATTTCTATTTTTTTTTCCAAAATATACGTTTACAAAAAAATCATGCTTCAATGTTCCCACTGCACGCGCCTGGTAGTTAGTTACTCCTGTTGTAAATTTGTAAGAAACTATTTTTAAAAAAATAGAGATGCGAACACGGAATACGTGTCACATCAATATTCTTACTTTTTTCAAACTAAGCTAAACGCTTGTGCTATGAAAATAGGATTAACTTGCTGGTCTGGAATGAGATTTGAACCCGCGACCATTGAGGTGAGTGGTGAGTGAGATGAGAACCCGCGAGCCGAGTGTCCAAACCACAAGACCAACAAGCTACTATTATTAATAAAGAGGTAAAGATACAATGAAATTGATCCATTTCCAATTTAATTTTCGCACAGTAATGACGTTATCAAACGTAAAGCACTTACGTAAATTAAAAGAGACGACCTCACAAGACTCAGTTAGCGACCCACAAACTTGAGCATAATTTCATAGCTCTTTTCCAAGTAAAATTTTGGACAGAATTTTGTCATTCAAATGAATATTAAAACACGTTGCGGAGAAAGCTTCGAACATGTACTGAAACTAATAAAAAAATATGAACTCGTACCAAAAATATTGATTTTGTAGTACAGGAAAACCTCGATCAACGCGTTTTATTCAGCCTCTAATGAAATCGCGCTAAGCGTGCAAATCGAATACAATACAAATAGTATTAATTCTAATAATTAGTCCTTCATCATATAGTTCGAAAAGAGGATCAAACATATTAATTTCGTTGTCTGACCGTCTGTCTGTCTGTCTGTCCCCGTAACTTCTTTCGAATTCACGGCTAAAAAACGAAATTTAACCGCCGGAAATGGGGCTCGAACCCCGGGTCAGCAAATCCAAAGGCGGCAACAATAGCGATATTGCTACCGCCGAGCCTGCATTACCCGTCAAAAATACTGTACACATAGAACTAAGCAAAGATGCGAACCATTTCATGTTCCGCCCAACACAATCGCAAGAGTTTAAATTATAAAAAAAATGTTCAAATATTTTGAAAGCCGTTATTACTATTTCATAGGTGTCGGCTATGAATATGAAAATACTTATTCTTTAGGAACCGGCATGTAAGAGTACCGTCATTTTTGACGGGTTACAGCTAGTATTAAGACCGTAAAAATATCAAAGAATAGAATTTTTATTTACTGAACGAATGCATTATTAATTCATTTTGGTATATATATTAGAGCAATTATGTTTGAACGGGGCTTGACTTTTTAATTTTTACATGCATTTATTTAACTGTCTTTGTCTGTTTTTTTGTTTGTTGCGGTGGAATCTCTTAATTGATTTTTCACCAACTTCCCGAGTACCTAGAACTCAGAAACTTTCAACATTTACCTAAAGCGGATGACCATAGATTATTGTATGACATGATTTAGTCCTTATTTTGATTAAAATTAATCATTTTCCACTATTATTATTGAATATTAAATGCCCACGTACTTTCGAGATTCGAGTATGCAAAAATGTTCCAAATTGATTAATTTTAGTCGACAGATTCAACGTTGACATTAGGGTTACGTTGAATATAAATTTCTTATATCCCAGAATAACTTTGGTTTAGAAAAAAAAACTGTTCGAGAAAATGAATTTGCAACATAGTTATGCCACGGGTTCAAAGAGTGTTGATATCGCATATCCGCAGTATTTTCTGCAATTAGTCTCTCACAGCATTTAAATTTCATAGCATTTGAATCCCCCAACATAGATTTACAGGTTCGGAAAAAATTATTAAAACTCTATGATTAAAACTCTTATCTGGAGTGTGCTGATGTATGGCAGCGAAACATGGACCATCGGCCAGAGCATGGCCGGGAGGCTAGCGGCCTTTGAGATGTGGTGCTACAGGCGCATGGCGAGGATCCATTGGTCAGAACATATCCGAAACGACGAGGTGTCGAGCAGGGTGGGCGAAAAGAGGCGGCTCCTTAACAGAATCGCGCAACAGCGAGCAATTTGGATAGGCCATAATATAAGGCATCCGGGCCTGCTTTTAACCATCGTCGAGGGAAATGTTGAAGGCAACAATCGTAGAGGCTGCCCGAGATTAAGCTACGTAGACCAGATTATCGGAGATGTGCGCTGTAGCACCTACCAAGGGATGAAGAGCCTACCAAGGGATGAAGAGGCTGGCAGGTGACAAAGAGGAGTGGAGAGGGCGTGTGCTTGTTGCAGACTAATCCTAGGATTGCGACCCAAAAAAAGTCTCTCACAACAATGTGCCATACCTTCACCTTCTTGCGATGAAACTATTACCCCCACATTAAAAGTACCTTTTCAATTATTTATTTTGATTCACTTGTTTTTGGTTTCTCCAATTATCATCGAAGTTCTATATTCAGGTCTGCATCAGATGCATTTTTTTGCGCGCTCGAATGCTCCTTCAAGTTCCGTATCTTTCCGTTATCGGAAAGTACGGTAATATAGTCAGTCCGAGGCCAGAGGGCGAACGATCCCGCGTTAACTGATTAATCAGTCGTTTAAAGCGGGAAACAGTATCATTTTGCTAGAGCGCGCCAATCGATTTTCACGCAAATCGAATTCGCGTTAGGCGAGCTTTTCCCGTATGGCTTATCGCCGCGATCGGTAGAAGCCAATACGTTACCGAGCTCTCCATTGTATCGACGTCTGTGTGCTAATCAAGTCTCGAATCTAGGCGCGACCTGCGACACGTGACCACCGCCAGAGCGTGCGCAGGTCCTACATGTACTGAATCCAAGTCTACAAATTCTATACACGTTTCTAGAACAGACCTAATTCTACCATTCCGCCATGAGCGCTTCTCCTCTCCAAAACCAGGGTTGGGGAAGCGTTGTATGGTCGAGTTTCCACTTAGTAGAAAACGGCCCATACACATCTCCTCACTTCCTATCGGACTATCTGAAATCGGAACCTATTGCAGGTTCCATCATTAGAGCTACAGTCGTTGGCGCCCAATAGCTCACAAAACTGGATATTTATCAAGATTCGGCTAAATATTTGCTCATCAAAACATGTAGTGAATCGAACAAAAAAAATATATATATACAACAAGTCGAATAGAACATAATCTTATTTTAATGACATCCCTTTAACATCCATAACAAGTGTCTCTATACTTCGGGGACATATTGCAGTTATGCTGTGGTGTTACATGGGTACCTGCTTTCATTTTTATGAGAAACATGCCCAGGGCTCACGACTTGTATGAGCTGGCTTCAGTGATCATTCTACACAGTGCAACGTTCACCAATTCCATCGTAAAAACATCCACACATTATCAAATTTATAGAAGTCCAATATATGTCCCAAATCTAAAAACCTTTCGTTTATTTAAAGAGACTGCTAGAGTATGTAGTCTTTTCTCATGAACTTCATATACATAGATTTCGCGGCTGGTAATGATATTTCTGTATTTTAAAATATAGAGGTACCATACATTACCGGCTGCGACATCTATGTATACGAAATTCATGAGAAAAGACTACAGTTTCTAGCAAAGTCCGTTAAATAGGCGGCCCTCGTAGACCAGTGGGCCTGACTCTGGCTTCTCACACCGAGGGTTCCGGGTTCGATTCCCGGTGAGGTCACAATTAATCTGTGCGATTTACTCAAACCTGGGTGTTTGGTGATGTTTTTCGCTTCTGTAATTGGACGAAAGGTTTTCAGATTTGGAGTATAACGCCTTTCTAAGCGCAGTTTTACCATGCCGCAGTAAAAGGCGGTTAGAGCTAGGATGTCCCGTGGTGAGTCACGGCGCAGAGGATTGCCAAGAAGCTGCGCCGGACACGCGGCAAGTGTCTTTATAACATATGGAATGTTTACAAACAAGATGCATCTCTGTCTGCGCCTGCTGGCCAGCCGGCACCGGCCCAGCTGTCACCGAGTGGCCTTGTCACCCAGCTTCGAGCGCGGGTTACACAAACTAGACACGGAAGACCAAGCCGACCTTAACGCATGGAGCACACGGAAGACCAATTTGAAAAAAAGAACCCGTAAAGAATGTTCGAGCCGTGAAAATGCAGTGGAAGAGCGGGTAGGCAGGGCGAAGCTGAAGTGATTTGGTGATTTGCGCTCTGGTGGCGGTAAACAGAAGGAATGATTTAAATATATATATATATAAATATATATATAATAATATATTATATATATATATATATATATATATATGTACAGGGTTATTTGTAAAACATTAATAACCTCGCAGTGCTATATTCCTGCCTTGATTATGAGTCGAAAATGTTCAAGCTATTACGACCTAATATCAATAGTTCAGGAGATATGCGACATCAAAATTTGCATTTTTTTTTCAAAATTTCTGATTTATTTTTTGTAAAAAGTTGGACTATCATTACAGTAATTAATATCAATTACAAAAAATACATTTGTTTCAATTCAAGTTAAGTAAAATGATAAAAACCCTGAAAAAATTCCAATTGGAATGTTTTCCAATTGGAATTCAAGGGTATTTATTTTTTTATTTGATTTGTATTAAAGGGAATGAATTTTTCATATTCGATATGAGTTACTGTGATGATAGTCCAACGTTTTACAAAAAATAAATCTGAAATATTGAAAAAAAAATGCAAACTTTGACGTCGCATATCTCCAAAACTATTGATATTAGGTCATAATAGCTTGAACATTTTCGACTCATAATCAAGGCAGGAATATAGTCCTGCGAGGTTATTAATGTTTTACAAATAACCCTGTGTATATATTTGAGGGTTGTAAAAGCAGTCTCCAAAAAAATAACAAAAATGTTTCGAGTGCAGTCACCGAAGATTACTAATTTAGAATGTACTGAATTCAGCTCTAGCCCTTCCAAAAACATGTTTTCAAATCACTTTGAAAATCAGCAGCATCGACTTCAACCAATCAACCCCCAATGACGTGTCACGTGATAAAACGAAGTCGATTTTCGACCGAAACATCATAATTAAATTAAACATCAAAGTTATCAATAATAACCAGCTAAATTTTAAAAATAAGTGTCTATTTGTCAATCTTCCGCACCCCCACAACTATAGTTTTGTCGGGTTATTAATAAGGTTAGGTGCTCATGTCATGTAGTTTTTGTTCGTTCCATTTTATTTGCGTTGTGTGCAAAAGTGTTAACTCTTATAAAATATTTTCAAATTAAATCTAATAACATGACCTCTCGTAAGCGTGAAAAAAAATTTTACCGCTGGGAATGTACAAACGGAAAAAAAGAAATGTTGTGCTTTTTGTAAATTTTAATTATTAAATCTCTTGGTAAAAAAATAACAGTGATGTATTATTTATTACCTTGTTGAATTATTCGTATTCGTATTTGCCGAATAATAGGCTTGATATTCGTATTCGTATTCGTGAAAGTAGTATTCGTTGCATCACTACTTCTCATTCATACGTGTATGAATAATCTTCGCATGGGGAGTGACCGGCAAAAAAAATCGATTAAATTCGAATTCGTCATCACTCAATGTCGCAGTAATACTTCCGCACAGTATTTGTTATGACCAGCGCATGCAATGGAGCATCAATCACCCAGCATCTTGGCACTGCACCAGTCCGAACTTCCGAGAGAAAAAATGGGTCATGTATGCAGTTATTCGAGGTACACAGATCAACAATGTTATCAACTACCATTTACTACTTTTTAAAAATTCTAATTTGTTTTTCAATATATTTCTTCATATTCGTGTCTGCGATTGCGTATCGCCCATTGTTGCTTTTCATACGATTTCGTTATTTTTTTAAACCGGCGATGGAAATGTTGTTCGCTGCATGCATCGTTTTTGGAGTAATTATAATAAAGATACGTCGCCGTGTATGCGTTCGAGTTTGACGCAATTCCAACCATGGGAACATGATTGCAAATGAAACAGGCAGAAATTAAACGTCAAAAGTATACTTGCCTGCAGAAAAAATAAAATTGATGCAAGAAAATATGAACATCGATTTATTTCTTCTTGAAGTGACTCGAATTTTAAATAATGTGTATATAATATTTCTACACATTAAATAATCGGCCATCTTCTAGTATTAAGTTGTTCACAAATTGTGAATAACTTAATGTTTGTTTAAGTTTTAGAGCTTTCTGATTGATTGAATTCATTAATTTCAAACCTGTAAAACTAAAATGAAACCGTCTAAATTGACGGCATTACAATGTTGTACAATAACTGTCAAGACACAGAAATGGCAATATTGCTATTTTCAGAATGCAAACGGCCGATCAACTAATTATATGTGTAAATAATTGATACAACTCGATTCTGTAATATTTCTCATACTCTTTGGTTATTTTTTGAAACTGGCAATGGCAAAATCACGCACTGCGTACTGCGTTTTTAAAGCAATAATAATATAGATTGTGAGACGTATAATATCTAAACGCCTCTATTTAAAAAAAATACGGTCCATCACAAAAAAAAATCCATTTTATACGCGCTATTTACAACTTCTATTATGAACGTTCTGAGAATCTTAGACAAACCATACCGTGTGTTAAAAAGGAAACACATGAAAAAAATAATAACTCATTGAACAATTCATAGGTGTAAAAATTAGCATTATATTCTTAAACGACAGTCAACTGGCGTAAGAGGGAAAGGAGGTAGCTAAGTTGGCGACCACTCGCTCAGCGTGTGAGACAGCACCGAGAAACCAAGATCAAAACTCGGCGCCCCCAAATTTTTTTTAATTTGAAAAAGATTTTAGAGGCGATCCCGGTACAGATAACTAACCATCACGCCGTTTGCAGAGAGAATAGAACGCCGGATTCTTCTAATTAGCACAACACCACATTTGCTTCAGCTACATTGATACATCTTTAACAGGGCCATCCTCCAGTATTTGCAGTATTCGATCGTGCCAGGTCTTTCGCGGACGCCCTCTATCCCTGCTGCCTTCAACAGTCGACACATATATTTTCTCAATTATCCTTCCCTCGCTCATACTTTTCATGTTATCAAGCCATCTCGGCGATCCTTTTTTTATTCTATCTACCATGCTAATGGCGGCATTTATAATTTGTCCATTCCTGATGATTTACCACATTTCCGCCGCTTTCAATTTTCTTCAATTCTTTTTTTGCCAATTCCAGGCTTGAACTTCCATACGTCAGATTTGGCACTAGAACACAGGTACAGTTAAGGTGTAAAGAAAATCAAAGGAAAAGGCAATATTCTTTGAAAGAGCATATTCTATGTTAAAAACAATCATTATTTATGAAATGTTAATGTTCCTTATCTACGCTGTACGCAGCTAGAACAATAGAATTCATAATTGGAAATATACAATAACTCAACGCTCGGAAAATTCTAGAATATAAACAATTTTCATCGCATTTTCCGCGACACTACTTGCCCCGGAATTCGCGCAAAGGCCGCGTCTCGAAAATTCACACGACGCTTCAACGAAACCAAAGACGTCAGATTAATAGGGCGCCCAAGAATGCCGACCTCGTAGGCGAACTGCTGTGCCGACCGTTCCCGCGAAAGTGCGAACGTGAGTTACGCAGGAAATAAATGTCACGCGCCGCGATAAAGCTCGCTGCAGCGGCAGGGGTCCCTCGCGACCGAACTGTAAACCAATATTCCATTATGGAGGCGAACAAAGCACAAGCGGTACCTACTCTTGTAAAACGCGAAACAGTTTTTGGCAAAGTATTTTTATAGAGCAAAGATTTTATTCCATAGATTTCATCGTAGGAATTTGATGTTGTTGTAATGAATGTGTTATTTTTAGATGGGTTCGCCTTGGCCATCTCCGCCTTGACTTATCCTTTCAAGACATAATATTTATTTATTATAACTTATTTTGGTATTTCCTTGTAGATTAGATCGCATTAGCTTAGGTTAGATTTTAGTTTTGATTCATCATATTGCTCAATCTAACCTAAGATGTCTTTCATTCGGAACAAGAGAATACTGGATGAAGAACCGTTGGGAATGATCTATGCAGATGTGACTTTGCAATAAATTGCTTGATCTACATACAATGCAATTTAGCGAGAAGTAAAAAATCATGGTTACCTAGATGGTAACCGGTACACCGAATGGGTAACGGCATTCCTGATTATCATCTAGGTAATTGCTATTAGGTAGATGGTAAAAGTAGGCATGAACGACTCTCCTGTGTAATTAATCTCCCGGTTACTATCTGAATGGGTAATGGCTCTCCCGATTATTATCTGGGTATCTTAGGTAGATGGTGACTAGTAGGCGTGGAATGGCTCTCCAGCTAGGTAACCAAGAAACACTGAATGGCACCATCTGCTAAAATGTGAACTTGGAGAAGAAATAACTTCAAAGAATACCTGAAGCAGTCCCAGTAGTCACTGGAAGGATGAATAGGGAAAGGTATGCAAGTATATGAATCGACTAACATACAAAAATGCCAGGAGTTTGACCCTCTTACCCAAAACAAGACAGGGTGGAAAGGAATAGAAGCAATTCTTGATTAGAGAACTGTGACAACCAGAAAAAAGTTATAAGTTGTGCATTCAGGACGCGCTCCGTCATGTATACACGCCGCTGCCCTGAAACAGGTTGAGCCTACTTGGAAGTAACATTCATTCCATCATTTTGTTTAGAATCTGGAATGCCACAGCAAACTTTTATGCAAGTCCTCAGAATGTCCTTTGAAGCAGTCGACGGTTAACAAAAGCTCTATTTAAGAAAACTGATGATGGTTTTGAATGCATCCATAACGGTCATAGTGTTTAACCAGCATCGTGACAATTTTAATATGTTTCAAAATTTATAAAGCTACTTATATTTAATAATACAAACAATATCGTGAGAACATATTTGTCTTCTAACCTAATGTCACTTATAACATGTTTTTAATCCTCCGGAAGATACCTATAGTGGAAAAAATCATAAACACAGTATAAAAATATAATAACATTTATCCAAATTATTTTAAAAATTATACGTCCACAATAAGATTTTTCTTTATGTATATCATACTGATGTGAACTGCAAATCAGAATACAGCATAATAAAACCCAATTAATGACCACCAAAGCAGAAATAGCACTTAAAATAGACTTTACCCTTATAACTCACTAATTGACAGAAAATCCCAAACTACAAAAACAAAACCCAAACCTCTAAAATACTTTTGTTAGTTAAAAATAACAAATAAACAATGTCATGTCATCTAAAATGATCTGAAAATATTCAAAATATATTTTCTCAGAACAAGTTGTATTGACAACATTAAAATGACAGGTCCACACTGGTGGAGCTTATGTACAGAAAATTAAGTATGTACATTTTACTGGATTTGTTCGCAATCTTGAATGAACAACACAGGAACAGTCATGAAAAAATAATACAGTAACAAGACGAATATCGTAAACAAATGCACTAACCTTGCAGGCAGTTACAACAGGCAACACTCAAAAATGCACTTGATAGTATTGGTAAGTTTCCGCTGTTAGATTTTTCCCACTCTTTCCTGCGAAAGATGGAATATTCTTATAATGTGTTCGCTTCCGATCAAATATTCAAATACATTTCATACATTCAAAAGAGATTAATCTAATGTGAGATGAATTTGAAAAAAATTGGAACTCTGCCAGTTCCAGCGTTAATGTGCAACTCTTTTCATTTGGAGAGCTACAAGGCACGGTGATCGATGTGATTCTATAAATCATTTGTTTTTAACTTTATGAAACATGAACTACGTTATTAGACACAGACTTATGTTTTAAAGATCACATTCTAAACATGAAACGAGAAAGAAATATTCGATCTACAAGCGGATAGTTAGTTAAAATTGTACGGCAGTTAAAACTCGATTGTTAAGGGTGAATTCCGAAAAAAATTTACAAATAGGTTAATTCAGATATTGATAAGCGTAAAAATAGTTATGAAAATGGGCCAAGTCTACACAGCAAACGCATCAAACAATACTTACAAATCCAGCCCTCCTAAATGGCATACTATGTTGCACTCAAACTTTATGAACACTTTATTATATCTCGAATTGTACGGAGAGAAACAATATTTTTGACAACTGCACTATAAATCACAGAATTTCGCACGCACGGAGCACTTCTAGAACGATCGCAATTGAAAAATTCGACTGCACTGAAGTTTGCGATGATGATGCTATTTTCGCTAGTATTGCCAGATACGTTCATCTCGGTTGGCTAGGTACATTATTTATCTATGCTAGGTACTTTTTTTGGACATTTAAAATCCACCTTCACTCTTAATCACTTAATAAAAAGTTTTCTCAAAGATGTAAGAACATGGTATACAAATAAAAATAGTTTGTTGTTAGACGGACAGATTCTTTTATTTTGAATCTAAGGATCCTCAGAAAGTACAGCAATAATAGATTAAATAAGGTTGAGATTTGCGTTTACTGCTTTCTTTTCTATAAACTGTTTCTTTCCAAACAGTTGATTATTTCATATAGCTGATTCTCACATTGATAAATTTTTGCTTCGTCATGATATCGGTCTTTAAATATTTGACTGACCTGTTTCAAGACGTCACTTACTTCATAAAATCTTTTTACATTCGTAAAAAAAAGAAATATACAATTTCAAACCAGGGTCTCGCTTTGGTTATGAAATGTTAATACTTTTACATGATTAACATTAAAGTATTTTCATCAGTTTCCGTTTCAAAATTCAAACGTTTGAACAATTTTCGTTACTTTTCATTCAAATAAGTAGGTTTTACTCTCTTTCCCTCTGGGGTAGGATATATATGGGGTATAAAAGCAAAGGCAGCAATATCCAAAAAATTAAAATGTTATTGAATGTAGTCACCGAGGATTACTAATTTAAAACATGCTGAATTCTAAGTTTTATGTATCTATCCCTTCCAAAATCATGTTTCTAATTAATTTATAGGCTATGTTTCCTATTAAATCTCGAATTTAGTACATTATAAACATAGATAAGATAATTATAAATTAAGCTGTATTCACTAGGGGACAAATTGCCCCTCAACATCACGCGCGGCATAGAGTCTACGTGACGTTGCAACGTCGTGCATAACATAGCGGGGCATTTATACATGCCGCGGCAACGTTGCCATATGCACGGTACCCGAGCGAGCTCACCGCGACATCGCGCCGCGCGTCAGCACCACGTGGTATGTTTACAAGTGAATGTGCATGCGCTGTAACTATATACCACTCAACATGACATTAGTGTGGGGAAACGAGATTGTTATCCAACTGATCGAGCTCTAATTGAGCTGTAATTGCAAGTCTGATGTGAGGTCCAACAGCGTTACGTAGTATTGTGTCTTGCTTGGCTATGGAAGGCCCGATTATTTGTAATAAATTTTCAAAATCAGCTGTTGTCATTCGAGAGATCGAATATTGCATAGAATATCCTTCCTCTTTCTCTTTGCAGTAAATAATTTCGCATCCACCACCTTTTTTTCCTCTTACGTTTCGATAAACTCGTTAGAATAAATAGATGCGCAGCACTAATCATCATAACCTCATCGGGCGACATTTTCGCCGATTCCGCAACAAGTGATATGTGAATCCCGGTGTGTACAGTAGCCGGCAAACATCTTGAAATTCTACGGCGTAGTGGGGGGAAGTTTGCGCATCTACCTTTCCACCAACGAGACCCAAATTTCGTCTTCTGCGCATTCCCCCACTACGCCAAAGAATTTCAAGAAGTTTGCCGGCAACTGTACACGTTAAATGACCGCGTCATTGTCCCCGAAACATGAGCCGCGGAATGTTGCGCTATTTGTCCCCTAGTGAATACATGGCTTAAGTAATCCTCAAATGATTGCCATAGATACGTTATTATATCTTTCACGTTTACATAAATATTTTAACTTCTTTTCTACGTGTTTTCTATGGTTTGGCTCGATTTGGCGGCACGCAGCAAAAATATATTTCATTACAGCGATAGCGACATAATTCTACGGTAACTTTGTTAAACTCCACTATTCGATCAATATCTTGTGCCCTGTTCAACAACAGTCAATCAAAATATGAATACAATACGCTAATTAAATCATCTGAATCAGAAAAGTTTTCTAAATTCTTGAATCACCTCGTTGAAAATAACTGCGAATTTCGAAAAAAAGAAATTAGATGTGCCAATGATAAAACAATATTCATTTTATGTTCAAAGTAGATATAAATCGAAAATCTAGTAAAATCAGTCCCCTAGACATTCCATTATCCAGAGATTTGTCGTATTTATTTTATATTGTGGTAGTGGACACAATAGTCTTCAACAATGTTATCATTATTTAATTATATTTTAATGACTAAAAAGTTATTATTTCTGTTTAAAGCGATAAAAAATGGATTTAACTGAGGTGAACGATTCTGATTTACCCGAAAAGCTGAAAAATGAATTAAATTCCTTATCTGCTGCCTTGAAAGAAACTCTTGAAAAAATCATATTTGTTGAAAGTGAGAAATACTTTTTAATATCTTTTGTATCAAAATTGTTTTTTTAATAGTACAACAAAGCTAATATTTTTAATATCTTTATTTTAGCCAAAGCTGCAATATTATCGGTGGAGTTTGCTTCAATGAATGACACTTTCGAAACGAACATTCACAATGAATTAGAGAAAACTCTTCAATTAACAACTGATCAAGATGGCTTCGAAGAAACACCACCATCTTAAAACCTTATAGGCTATCAAATTTTCAATATTAAATCACTTATCTCTCTGTAAAACCTGAATTTATATTGAAAAATCACTTTTATCAAATCATTTCTCTGAATTATTTTTTGCTCATGATTTGAATTGTTTCATTCCAAAATCAGTTCGAATTGATTTTATAATAAGTCAAGATAATGTCATTTCATGCATTACAAATATAATTTTCTGTCTGAATACATTGTAATGATATTTAAAATGCTTTACCTAATAATAATTGTAAAATAAAAAGGGATTCACAAAGTAGAAGGCAATGTTTATTCAGTGTTTGGTAGATACGACATTAAGTATAAACGTTAAGTAGATACGACCACGTACACGCTCGTCAAGAAGAGAAGTGGTACGTTCGAAAATGGCAGTCCGCCTCATCCGCTTCCGCTCTTCCCACCTTCAGCTTGCACATGTTATCTATGGCTTGCACCGCTGCACTCTCTGTAGCAGAACATTGGTGTTGCCACATAATAACACATTTCTTCAATAAATGCAAAATGATTTTGTGGTGACATTATTAATATAAGAATATAAAACCAAATTTATTAATCAATTAGAAAGATATGCGGAAAAATCAAATAAAAAAATATATGTTGGCTTTCGTTGATTTAATTTTTCTGCATGTTTTTCTAATTGATTAATAAATTTTGTTTTTAATTTCATAGAACTTTGTTCTGAAAAATTGCAATTACATAATAAGAATGTGTTCTTGAATATAAGAAGATTTGGTTTTACTATTAATTTGTTGAATCAATCACTCGCATGAACTAAAACGAACACAAGTTTTTAATTTCTTTTAAATAATATTACTCTTCTCATTCACTTCTTCGTTTATTTCTTCTTCTCTACATTATGTTTATCCTCTTATTATTGCATTTATTTATATGTTAACCTGCTCAATTATTACACCATGTCTGGTTGACACTCATTGAAAACGGATGGTCCTGTCTCCTCTACCACAGGCCTCGGTCTAGCTAAGGAGACAAGGAACATTTTTTATATTCAACAAACATTAAATAAATAAATATACCCCCTGTCTATAATGTATAAATAAAATAAAAATATCATAAAAAAATATTATTTATTTATTATTAAGTCCTTCTTTTGATATTAAAAAAGGTTTACAAAATTTACATTAAAATAATTCAGGATTACAGATATATAAATTAGAAATTTTGGAAATCAGAAAAAGTGTTACTAGTTAATTAAATACATATTATAAATAACCGGGACCTTTTTGCATTATTGGTTATCTTTTATATTTGTTTTCATATAAGTACTTAATTATTGGTTCATCTCCCATGTATGTATTTATTTTGTTAATGTCTATACTTCAATTTATAATTTTAAGCATACGTCATATCCTGATGAAGGGACTATTGGCCGTGAAACATGTTGGTATTTTCAACAAATTATATTCTTGTTAATAATAAATTTGTTTATTTTATAGTGCCATTTAATTGTTTATTAAATACTGTCTGAGGTGAAGCAACCCACAAGAATTCCGCCATGGTCACTTTTGTAAACACGCAATAGTGTCATCTTTCAAATATTTTGTATTTTCAGCAGAACACATTTTAAAGAATAGGCAGTCATCACCATAGGCATATGATATAAATCCATCTAGTAAGTATGCAAGTTTTTTATATTCAAGATGAACAGGATAGTCCCCAGTACCAAACTCTGGAGTTCATACCTTTACCTCCACACTTCATACCCATATGGACACAGTCCAGCGATGTGAAAAATCGCATTTCGGCCACACTGACACGACGTTTCATGGATAAGTATGATGTAATTTAAAATGTGATTTTTTATTTAAACTTTGTACCACACATACACTATTTGAGTTATATTTTGCTACTATAGTTTCGAGAGGAGCAGTCCCTCTTGAATGAAAAATTATGTTTTAACGTGAACTTGAATGAAAATTTATATTTTAAATTAAAATGTTGCACCACAAAGTGACAGCAAAATCATTCAATGATATTAAGTAGGATGTAAGCCATTTAAAGGTGTCACCGCCAAGACTATTCATGCCTCAGTCGCATAAGCAGAATATCATGGTCCACAGTATCAAAGTTAGTAATCATGTCTAGAATAGAGACTGAAGCCACATCTTCAGATTTTACAACAGTATTAGGTCAGACATTACACGTCGAAGAACCGTCTCTGTGGAGTGGTTTTGCCTATAGACAGATTGTTAGAAAAAGTTATGCTCATTTAAGTATTGTGTTTACTTAACCAAAGACTTTGTATTCAGGTTTTTGGAGATTAACTCAAAATGGAGGATGCGCCAAATTTTGAACTATGTATATCAATTAAGAGAAAAAGGATACAGCACAGAAATAATTAACAAAATTGTATTTTTCAAGATTATTTAGTACACAATACCAAAGTAGTACAATACTTAATTTATAAATTGTTTTAATACAGTTGTTAATTTTCAAACATTTTTACGTGTTTTATTTTCTTCAAATTTCAACGTGAAATCAGAGACTCCTTCATTAGTATGTCACCATTGGTCCGGAATGCCACAATGAATGTTACAGTAGTTCCTCGGAACTTCATAGTAAGCAGTGTGACGATTGCCTCATCCCTGCTTCTTGGTATGAACTTGGGAAAAGGTGTACCAACCTAAAAAAGTTGTGGATGTAAAAATAAAAAGAAAATATTTTCACAGAAGTAAAAAAAATTATATAGGTATAGTTTAAAAATGTATGTGTATATGAATAATGAAAAAGATTTTGGGGAGTGTTTTTGCTGACTTGAGAGATCTGTGCTCATGAATGCATCGAAAACTCAGGATATTCATAAAACATAAAACACCATCAAAGAATTCTAAATATCCTTGAAAGAAAAATTATTTGCAGAATTCACAGCCCCATAAAGGATAACCATGTGTGAAGATAAAGACAATATTGTACAATGCATTAAATATGAATTGTAATTTATTTATTTCCTGTTTCAGAAGATGTGCGTAGATACCGTTACAGTAGTCTAGAGAAAAATAATACATATGTATGCATTTATTAATAATTTTGTTACTTCGGTTGGTATCCTTCTGCGAGTAAGTTTGTGTATTTTTATTATATACCTTTTCTGTCAACGAAGTTATATGTAAATAGCTTGAATTGAATAATATTTTTTTACCTTTTCTAATCTATATACATTATAGGTTCACACCTATGAAATTGCCATTTTCTAATACTGGCTAGTTTGATGTTCGATATCTTGCATTCGACTTGAACAGAATTTGGAATTCTTAGTTACATAGAATTCCAAATTCAAAATAATGTCATACAGTAAAACCTCGTTAATTCGAAATTCAAGGGACCCGAAAAATAAATTTCGAATTATAGGAACTCCCGTTAATTTGAAATTTTAGGTACAAAAAAATCGCAGTGCGATTGTGAAATTTGCCCGAAACATAAAACTCTTGAAAAAACTGTTAATTTTGTTAAATTTATGCCTATATTTAAAGAAATCACTTTGAAAACGCAATTTTTATTATGTTAATGCAAAGATCGAAGGGGACCCACCACATACCCTGAGCCGTTCTATGCGCAAAAGCGTCCATATCGGCCCAGCACGTTCGCCGCCTGGTTGGCATTATTTTATGTTAAAGCGACCTCCTCGCTCGGCCTTCGTCAATACAACACGCAGAGATGAAAACCGGGCGAGTCGGTCGCACAAAACCTTCATTGTCCCGCGCATATTAATCTTTATTTCAAAAATAACAATACAATACATAATACCAATAATAAAATTTAAATAAAATACATCACCCAAACAAGGCGCAGGACGTAGAAACACAACCCCTCCGTGGAGGGAAAAAGACATAAAGAAAAAATAATAAAAACATAAAAGATTCGTGACCAAAGAAATCATCACCGACGGTTCAAACACTGGTTCAGAAAAAACTACGGAGCAGGGCCCCGTAGGATCTCCCAGCGGGACACCCATGTTCCAACAAAGTCTTTAAGATGTCTAAAGTTAGACTCATTTCTCACCAGGTCGACATTTGTGGGATGCCGACCTGTCTCAAGCGGCCCGTTTATACCTTCAATCAAGTCCTCTCTAGCATCCCTCAACAGAGCACAATCCCAGAGGATATGTTCCGGGGTCTGGGCCACACGAGCGCAGGCGCACCAAGGGTAAGTGGAGAGTCCAAGATCATGTAATTTGGACCTGAACTCACCATGGCCCGACAGCATCTGTGCTGTGTAGTGATCCAGAGCCGGAAAATACCCTCCGGACCCCTTTCTCTCTTTCACCATAACCCTCGGGAAGAAGGAATGGGTCCATCTCCCAGTGGTGGCGGTGTCCCATCTTTCTTGCCAGACTTCTAACGTAATTAACCTAATTCGTCTGCCCAACTCTAAAAATAGAAATCACTTTGAAAAGTGACAAAATGAATTAATTACACAAGACATTATGTACTGTTTTCTCTTACCAATACTACTTTTGAAATTATCAGCTATAAAATGAAGAAGATTGATATTTGTTTTATAACATAGCGCTGCACAAAAATTTATATAAAAAAGCAAAAATTTTACAAGAATACAAGATACCTACTCAACAAGGAAGCTCAAAAAGGATCTCATTCATTATTGTGTAAATTGGTGAAATATAACAACAATCTGTTGTGTAAAAAAATAAGTATAGTCCGTCCAACTTATCTGGAGAATAAAGGAGGGCGTCCCAATCGTTGTGGTACTGCCCATAGTCTAAAAATTATCTCATTTGTAGGGAATTTTGTGTAAATTCGTTTTTTCTTAAACAAGTTATTAAGCAGTATACGACGCGATAAAAAACAAAAAATGTAAACTGACGTACAAACAAATTTATAAAAATATACATTCGTAAAATACACAACGTCACAAAATGGCGTTTTTTCAAAATCAAAGAAAAATACAATTTTCAGGAAAAAAACAAACAATAATAATTCTTTTAGGCCGGCGCCACATTACGCAGTTCTTCCGCCGTGTTTTTTCCGTTGCGCCAAATCGGCAAAGCAAATAGATCGACCGATCATCCACGTAGTGTGTTTAATAAGCGCATATTGTATGGAAAGAAATGTAGCGATGTTCCACGACAGAAGAGACGCGGCGGAAGATCCGCGCAGTGTGGCGCCGGTTTTATTCGGTGTCTCATACCTAATGATCATGACCACCATGTTTAACTCAGTAACACCTAAGGATATCAATCGGTTTAGGGCCGTTGTATCAACTTGGTTAATAGTAATCTTTCGTTCAAAGCATAGATATTTTGCATTTTCCACCGATCAAACAACTCGCTCTCGTAAAAATCTATGCTTTAAATGAACTATTGCTATAAAGTAAGTTGATGCAACCAGTCTTTAATGTGCATAAATAAAAAAGTTTATTTTTGAAAAAAGATGTTTATACAAATGAACTCGTTAATGAATTATGTAATAAAAAGTATAAATAATAAAAATTCTATGTAAAAAATTATCGAATAAAATATGTTCTAAAACTTTTCTCATCTTACGGCTTCTAATTCAATTTTTCCACTTATCCTTGTTCTTTTTTTTCCGGGTGTAGATATTTTAATGCCCATTTCCACGGCCACTTTACCTTCTTTAACTATTTTGTAAATTGCCGATTCAGAAATACCTGAAGAAATTGTATAATAGTAAAATAAAAAACTAAGTATGGGAAAATCATTATAACTGCATGGCAGCACTAACCTGAAGTGGCGGCAATAAGTCTATGAACAAAATCAAACGGTATAATTGGGGCTTTTAGACGTTGTTCCTCTTCAAAAAACGTGTGCATTTTCAAGATTATTTCCCAAACACCGCTTTTAATGGTTTTTGGCATGGTGACAATCTAAAATTTTCTTAAAAAACTATCGAAACAGTCGTGAACCCCTCTGTAAACAAAGTCTGTCAATGGTCTGTCAGCTGTAGATAATCCAATATGGCGTCGTTAGTTCCAAATTTGGCCATTCTTCAGATAAGTTAGACAGACTATACAACAAATGTACCTGTTGTGTAAAAACAAAGAGGGCTACCATCTTTGTTCTATATAAAAGATTTCCATATTTCATTAGCACGATTTTGGCTTTTGAAAACGTACTACAAAAATATTTCCAATATGCCTTATAAAGTTTATTGGACGGCATCATTTCACGTCAAACCACAATCTGAACTTGAAATAACTTGAGCCCTAATCAAAAATAGAATAATGAAATAACTTAAGTTAACTTTAACAGAACAAAATTAAAATAATTATTTTCACCGAGCGGTCTAGTGACGTGATCAATCCGAACCAAAACAGTTTTGTTGTAAAACGCCAAAATCAAAACAATAGGTAGGTACTGAATGCACTGGTCGGGGAAGTCCCTTTATGGTCCGGCTTGAAAGCAAACTTGAGTATGGTTACTGGACGCCAAATGGTTTTAACACATTGAATGCCGGTCTGTTGCAGCACATTGGCTAGCTCTACATGTCGCATGTACGTACGGCGGGTGTGAATATATAGCATACCTAAAATACAAAAATATTAATTAAACTATGGAAATAAATATCCATATGCTGCTGCGTATCCTGTACAGTTTTAATTTTGACAAATAATATAAATGAAGAATTACCTGAACCTCCCTGCCCTCACGTAGATCGGCATAGCATTTTGCCTAATACCCTCCCCTTTGATCAGGCTACGTAGTGTATGTGCGTCCCCTCAGGCAAAATACAACGACACTATAGTAACTGGTATGTTTTTTTTTCAATTATTACCAATACGCAATTGCTTTGTCTCTATCAGTCAGCGTTTTGTCCACTATTTGTTAGTGTCCACATGTGTCTGTCAAGTTATTTACCAATGGTCAATTTATTCATAGTTTTAGTGACATATCTTTTGAAAGGTGCATTTGAAAAATATTATTGCAATATGAGTGTTCATAGAAATCTTATTCGAGAGAAATGGAGTAGAATATTGAAGTAATATTTCTTTAAAGGGGTGTTAGTTACTTAGTAAAAGCCACTACCAGATTGAAGGTCTACCGGTTTCGAGATGTACGTCTCTTCGTCAGGACCAACACTACACTACTATGTTCACAACACTATACACCACAACAATATTATTGTTAAACTTTCACCAATATTTATCACATGCGTGTTATCTTGTCAGAGACAAGCATGCCTAACTTACCTACAGAACAATCAGGAATCTACGAGGGAGAGAGAGTGAGAGGGGGCGGGATCTTTCCAAATCTTTTGTGAAAGTTAAATTGAACAAAGGGCTGTATGGTAAATTGAATTGGTTATTTATTAGAGGTGCTTTATTATTCACCGCTTCCCTAATATAAAAATTTCTAAATTATTTAATTTTAAACCTTTATTATTGGTATTTAATATTTTCACCCCTGTTTTTGAGTCAAAATAATTATTTTCTATGAGGTGGTTTGCGAATTTGGAAAAATTGTTGTTATTAAGATACCCCATATGTTCTTTGATTCTCGTATTGAAATTGCGAGATGTTATAATGTCTAACCACAAAGTTAATGCTTTAAATAATAAAAATAATATAATATTTTTTCTCTTTGTGTATATGTTTTATTTAAATTACTTTACAAAATTTCTGTACTTCAAGTAACTTCAGGTGAAGATCGCGTAATGTTCTGATATCCCCTTTGCCCCGTTTCGCACTTTGCAAGCTGAGTAAATGTATTAGTTGGAGGAGCACATATCTATATTTTATTTTTTTGCTTGGCGAGTTTAATTTCAAAATGACCCAATTTTGGGTTTTGTGACTACATTTTCTTCAGCTACGTTTGAGAAGTAATTTATCCTATTCACTTATATATTTGTTTATAAATGTAGCTTACATTTTTCTTTTTTTTCGTTATGTTGTCATACACATTGTCTGAATTTTATATTTTGATATTTATTTATAATAAGATGAGAAGATAAACCAAAGGTACTTCCTGTAAGAAGTGGGCCGACAGCGATTATGTATTACATAACATTCTTGAATTTTTTATGCATTAACTGTGAAAGCGATGAGTATCTAGAAACTGGCCATTCTTTAGTTTTTTTTATAATCAATAAAGATTTAATTTAATTACCATATCCATTAATTTACTGAATATTTATCTACCTTGTTCCGATATATCACTGGTGGTATTTTTTGCCCCAACATTTGGAATTTTTAGCCCCGAGAGTGCGGATAAGAGTTCCATCTGACTAATTTTAAAATAAAAAAGAAATTCTATGCCATTTACTTGTTATTGATATATTAATTGAGTCTCAGACATATTTTCTTCAACACAGATAAAAATTCTATAAACATTTTATCCTGTCATTTGTAAAAAGTGGCACTTTTATCCCTACCCTACCCTTCTGGATTAAAGATGTAGATTAATGTTGATTCAGGAATTTCACTAAAGTTAAAGTGAACTGAACAGTTCAATCGTTCAGTAAAGCGAACTGTTCAAAAATAACAGTTCGTTCATGAACGACCCAACTCTAATTTTGACATTAATGATTTGATGTTTGAAGTGACATTTGAATTTGAATATTGTTGAAAAAGTTTGTTTATTCAAGGACGATGATGGTGCGAAATAATTTCATTCTACCTGCATTTTAATATATTATGTTTTTAATAATTAATTGTAAATATTACCTAACATAATAGTGAAATAACTTATAAATGCCTAAACTCATAAATGTTTACACTCCGTTGGCAATTTCCTTAATTTGCAAATCTTAAATGATTTTTACTGTGTTATCTTATCATTTGTTTTTCTACATTGGCCACTGTTTTTTCACTTTGCACACACGCGCACCGTTTATGTGAGGTTCATCAGTGCAGTGGGATGAACTCAATTAAAATGTGGACTATCAAAACCGGTAAGTTTGAAAATTTACATCTTTATTTTATTGAGTTTCAGATAGAAGAAAAGAGAAGTTTTATAAAACATATAATAAAGGGAGAAGTTAGATTCACCTCTCAAAATCCATGCTTCTTGGGGTTTCTAGGACTGTCTTGATCGTCATCATTTCATACAGAACACTTTGGTATGGTACACAGGTGCATACAGGAGGCATATATGGCAGGATTTTATTGAATCATTCCCTTGTTCATTTTGCCCACTGAACTTGTAATGGATTAGGAGTCAAAATAATTTTTCTTTTACAAATTTCTTTTGCTTTAGACGATATTTTATCTTCTTACTTTACCTTATTTATCTGGTACATTGGTTTAATTATCTTTATTTAACTTTATTAAGGTTTCTAATTTATTACTGTTTGGTTTTGTACTAATTATTGTTTTTATATATTGTTCACTTCTCGTAAATATGTTTTATTTCCATTATTTATTTTTTAAATTATTTACCTTCAAACGTGTTTCGTGCTAGGTGTATAAATAAGTAGATATTCATTCTATGTACACCTACTCTATCGCCTGGCAAATTGCTTGTATATATGTATATTTTATTAAATAGTGGTATCTAAATCATTTCAGCTTCTTTTGGCAAAAAGGCTTGTGGCTGTGTGAGGCAAGCGCGATGTTTCACAACCCGACTGACGGCGGAACAGCTGATGATTAAGAAAACTTGTAGAGATTTTGGTCGGAAGGAATTGTTACCAATAGCGGCTAAATTAGACTTGGATGCAGTGTACCCAGAAAAACAGGTGAGCAATGTGTTTGGTCAAACTTACCTCTTTTAAATTTGATAGTTCAAAAAAGATACATTTCGTTATCTGGGTCCGGGTCACGCCGCATGCCTCTAACAGTAGATAAAGAGCCCCTGTGCGATCCTGAACTATGTAACATTTTCTTTATAAATAAATTTGAAAGGACATTACTTAGGGCTGTAAAAAAAGCACAGATATTTGCATTTTCCACCAATCAAACAACCCGTTTTTGCGAAAATCTATGCTTTTTACTACTGATCATATAACCGGCCTTCATAGTGGATGTGCCTTTTTTTCAAATATAAATAAAATACTTGGTTTCTACTGTCGGAAATGGATATTGTTACATATAATTTAATATTATAAACAATCAAGTTTAATATGTCTCACCCAGGGGAATGCGGTGAGAACATTGCAGCATGACATTTACGTAAGCATATTTTTACAAAAAAATTGAATTTATAGATATATCTCGTAATATTCCTATGACAATTATTATCATTTTGTTTATATTGCAATATGTCATAAATATTTTATTTCAATGTTTTTTTACAAAATATATGTCTGTGCAAAAGTCATGCTTCAATGTCCACACTGCACACGCCTCGTATCACCACTCAAAGATTTAAAAAAATTAATTAACCGTTCGTATGCCGGCCGTACTTAACACGGCATGTACCCTGTCTACCGCGCAATTTCGCGCACGATTGCTGGTTTTAGACACTTTTTTGTGATTCATGTAAAAATCAACAATAATCGCTAAGAAGTTGCAGTTTCTGGTTTCTCAATATACAGACTTCAATAATTACTTATATTTAAATAATTACTTGTACAATAATTACTTATTAATTATGAAAATAAGCAACGAAATCTGCGGTCAGAAATATACGCACTTGTTTATCGAATAAAAACATGGAAGCAATAACACTAAAGATATTGTATTTCAATATTTTCGTAATAAATATATCAAATAATATAAAAAAGTAACCCATAAAAACCAAGTTTTTACAATACTCCCTTTCTCATTTTCGGATACATTCCACCCTATTCGTCGGAATCTCCATACAACTTGTATGAAAAAACCATTAAAAATTTGAAAAATCCAAAATTATACTATAATTATTATTATTTTTAACGAAAATTTAATAGACCTTCTTGATCATCGCCACGAGTTTGCTTGCACAGTTTCAGCTCAATTGGATCACGGGAAAAAGGTTAAAAATCGATCCAAAGTTTTTTCGACGGCAAGCAAGCAAGCAGACGCCACGAGTTATTATAAAGGGAGTAAAAATACTTAATTTTAAATTTTTAAAAAACACTTATTTTAACAGGTGAATAACACAATTAATGCGCAATCCGAAGACGACATTTGGAATGATTTTTTGTCCGGTTTGCGCGGCAAATGAAGTTACTTGACAAATAGAACTCGTTCATTCATTCAAAAACTTGAGATACATCCAATAATAAGCTTTAAAAACCCGTAAGCGCAGGTAAAATAGGCCGAATTCGCATACGTGTCTAGTGAGCAGATCTGCGCTCCGGTACATAGAGGGTACAAAAGTTGTCACGCAGATCTGCGCTTCTGCACACAACGGGTTAATTCCGAATCCGGCTATGACAAAGACATTAATATAATTGTAATTTATACTAAAATTTTCATCTCTTGACCAGATCAGACAGCTGGGCTCTCTCGGATTAATGGGTATGTGTGTGTCCTCGTCCTACTCCGGCCTGGGACTGGACAGCCTCTCGCTGGCTCTGGCTGTGGAAGAGCTCTCCGCTTGCTGCGCGAGTACGGGAGTCATCATGTCCATTCACAACTGTCTGTACGCCAACCTGCTAGACCGCAGAGGCACGGACAAGCAAAAGGAAGAGTTCCTGCTCCCGTTCACTAGGGGGACTGTCGGATGCTTCGCTCTCAGTGAACCTAGTTGGTAACTTCTCATCTTTGTATCGTTCTTTCTTATTCAATACTGCTCGTTTCCTCCCCATTTTTCTATCCTGACAGAACTGCATTCTTTTAAATGATATATTATATAAAAAAACTGGTTTTCTATTTCACCAACAGCGTACTTTTCTGCTTGGAAGATATTGTTCTTAAGATCGGTATCTTTGGTTTAACACTATACTGGAGGCATTCTGTATTGAAATGAATTGATTATGGCTTTTCTTTAATAAACAGAGAAGACATGAGCAAGGCAACTGTGATGGAAATATCTTATAACAGTATTTTTATATTATATACATTCTAATTACTGGATTTTTTCCACAGAGGGATAAAATCATTAATGGAGATAAATTATAGAAGTCTCACAGAGACGAAGCTATTTATTTATATGGGAGACATGTACGGAATCTTTATAGGATGGCCACAGGGCTTATGACCTGTATTATTTGGTTTAAGTGATCACTTTACACAATGCAACGTTCAGCGATCCACCGTAAGAACATCAACCGTCATTATTTAACATATGTTCTATATTTTTTCAAATATTTTAAGGGACTATGCTATAGCCATCTATAATGCGAAGATGTTCTCACAGTGGAATTGGTGAATGTTGCATTGTGTAAAGCGATCACGTAAGCCAGCTAATACAGGTCATAAGTACTGTTGCCACCCTATAAGGACTTCCGTACATGTTTCCATATGTTTGTAAATAGCTTTGTCTAAATAGACTTCTGTGAAATGTCTTTTATCTGATTTTACAATCTCCATACAATCAGTATGTTATCATGACAGATAAAACAAACAACATCTGGACGTACAGAAGGATAGTTGATACAACTCTGATTGTTATCAATGACTTGGTTGATGGTTATTTTCTGGAGTGCAAAATTTTCAAAATATAAATCTCCAAAAATAAAGGCAATTCTGAAAGTTCATCAAGAAAATTGGAAAGCACTCATTGATAGCAACGGAACAGAGAATAGACATTTGATTGCTTGATACGTACACATAATACAAATAAATCAGGATAATATGTAACAATCCACTATCTACCTCGCTAGATACGTATATAGAAATATCTGTTCTGAAGTAGGTAGCTTTTTTTAGCATTTTATCTTCTCAGATCGACATCTAATATTTATTTTGAAAGAAAGTACATACAGTAAAAATCAAGAGCAAAATATATATAAAAATTTATCATGCGAGATGCAGGAAAAAATGGAAATTAATGCAAAAGATAGTTTTATATTTCTTATCAAAATAGCGTAATTCATATGGATCTACAAAAGCAATGGCAAGCTATACTAAAAGTATAAGAAACAACATAATTTGATAAAAAGGTTAATAAAATCAAAAAAAGGGACAAGCAGGACTAAAAAATGTATAAAATATGATATAATAAATAAAATAAAATGAATAAATAATCACAATAATCCGCTCTTCAGGCAAATTCGAAACAAAAATGTTGAAAGAGAAATTATAATTTTTTCTTAATCGTCATCAATATTTTTGTAGATGCAGGCAGCGATGTTGCCAACATTCAAACCACTGCAAGGAAAGACGGGGATCACTGGATACTGAACGGTACAAAATCCTGGGTCACCTCTGCGCATGATGGCCGGGCAATCGTTGTTTTTGCTACTGTCGACAAAACTAAAAGACATCGTGGCATTACTGGTAACTATCAACTTTTGTCATTTCTGTTTCAGTTAATAATAATCGTTTTCATCGTTATACAAGTGATTGAATTTGATCTTTCACAAGGTCTCTCTATTCTATTTCTATTTGCTCTTTATGAAGCTACTAGTTAGGTTAGGTGTAATGGAACATAAATAATGTTGTTAACGACTTGGCTTGTTGATAGATGATTGAAAATTGATAAAAGTAGAGTTATATGGATAGATTGTTGTTGAAGGATAGTCATACAGATAGTTGGTTGGTGAAGGATAGTCATATAGATAGATGATTGATGAAAATATTGGTATAGAGAGAGATACTTGATAAACAAGGATAAACACAACAAATGACAGGTGAAATGATAGTTATACACACAAAGGTATTAGGGATGACTAAGGGCCAGTTGCATCTACTTGGTTTATAGTAATCTTTTGTTTAAACCCTTGATTACTGCGTTTTACACCAGTCAAACAACCCAGTTTTGTAAAAATCTATGGTTTTTATGAAAGATTACTGTAATCCAAATTAATACCTAAGTAAACAGATTCAACAAATTTTATTTGATATTGTCAGAATGTTGAAGAACCCAAGTGTGTGAATGCAGAGATGTATGGTAAGTAATAATATCTTCTTATTCTTGCAGCCTTCGTCATGGCGCGTGATTCGCCAGGAATCATATTAGGACCTAGGGAAGATCTTATGGGAATCAGGTAATATTAGGTCCTTACATATGAAATTGGCGTTTAGTATGGGAGGAACATAAAGCCGATTTTTTTTTATTATAATATATTTATTTAATCAAAGTATTTACCATTGCTATCTATGCACTTTCTCATAGGTAGTTCATCGATCCCTTTACTAAAAAAACTATTCGGACGGGAATCAATAAAATCTTTGAAGGCGGTTTGGACTGCCCCATCGGAGTTGAATTTTTTCCTTTGCAAGAAGTTATCCAAATTTCGAAAAAAATGGTAATCTGTTGGGGCAAGGTCCGGAGAGTACGGTGGATGTCTTAGACATTCCAATTGAAGCTCCTCTAATTTGGTAGCCGTCTGTTGTGCAGTGTGTGGTCTAGCGTTATCATGAAGCAGCAGTGGCCTAGAGCGATTAACCAGCCTCGGTTGTTTAGCAGCTAGCTTTTCCATCATGGTTTGCAGTTGCTGACAATAGACATCTGCCGTAATCGTCTGGCCAGATTTAAGAAAGCTGTAGTGAACGACACCAGCACTAGTCCACCAAGCGCTCACAAGTAACTTTTTTGGAGTCAATTTTCGCTTGGGGCATGGTTTGGCTGATTCGGCAGGGTTCAGCCATTGCGATGAGCGCTTCCGATTATCGTACAGGATCCACTTTTCATCATAGGTAATGATTCGATTTAAAATCCCTTCATTATTGTGCCGGTTGAGTAATGCAACGCAGCAGTCAACGCGCGTTTGTTGATTTGCTTCACTCAATTCGTGAGGTACCCACCTTTCCAGCTTTTTCACCTTACCAATTTGCTTCAAGTGGATTAAAACAGTTTTATCACTAACACCGCAGCCTGCAGCTAACTCGGATGTGGTTTGCGATGGATCCGCTTCCACAATAGCCTTCAATTCTTTATTATCAACTTTGGTCTCCGGCCGTCCAAGGGGCTTGTTCTGCAGGTCGAAATTTCCAGAACGAAAACGTTGGAACCAAAAACGCACTGTGTTTTCTTTTGCGGCACCGTCGCCATACACATCATTAATCCTTCGAGCCGTTTCTGCAGCACTGGTGCCACGGTGGAACTCGTACTCGTAAATAACGCGATATTTCAAGTTTTTCATTTTGTCAACTGAGTGACGCAAAGAAAAAAACAATTGAGGAAAAAACAAATGAATTA
>JADDOH010014772.1:0-38728 GCA_016648135.1 Agrypnia vestita | reverse complement strand
GCGATATTTCAAGTTTTTCATTTTGTAAACTGAGTGACGCAAAGAAAAAACAATTGAGGAAACAACAAATACATTATAATTTTCAAAACACAAATACATGAGTAAATAGCTGTATAAATTTGGATTTGGAATTCCTAACCAAAGAGAAGATATTTGAGATCAAATTTGCCAGTACGGCAAAACTCCAATTTCATATGTAAGGACCTAATATAACATAGTAGGAGTTGAATGTTTGGAACATGTTGTAGTGTTACTATATCTAGAAGAATGTATATAAGAATAATAGAAATGGTAAAACAAATAAAGATATTGACAGGAAGGTAAATAATGCTCTAAAACGAATAATTGCTACTACAATGTAGAGTTCCAGATAAGATTAGTTTAGTTCTTGTATCACAAAAAATGAATTGAAGTATCAGAATTGAAAAAGAATGATAATATTCGAATTGCAATTTAATACAAGATTGATCTAAAAGATACATTTGTAACTAACGTTACCAAATAAAGGATTAACTCATAAAATAAATATAGATGAGCGATTGGTATTATTGATGGATTTGGCGTTAATAAGAATGGAAAATTGATGAAAACCATGAACTATTATATTATCTTTACCTGAATTTAATTACATTTTTCTACTCGAGTTTCGAGAGTATCAGAATCTGTGATCAAACTCAACTAGAGATACTGTTTAAGTTTTCCATCCATTTTAATGATGATCTAAATAAAACGTCACTTAGAACGCAGAACTAAGTGAAAGATATCATTGTTTTTCTTAAAAATCGTAAATGGTAATTGCTGGGTCGTTTCAAGATGTGCACATAATCAATGAACAAATAATATTTTTGAATGGAATCCACTAGACAATACTCGACCTAGAGGACATCTAAAATGTTGATGGATAGAGGACGAAGAGAGTGGCAGAGTTATGGAGGGGCTTTTATACAGCAAGGGATGGACAATGGCTGATCGTGGCGATGAGACAATAATGTATGGTGATCCACCGGATCGTTTTACCAGCAAAAGATCTCATATCAGTTCTGTCACTGCAGTTAGGGTAGGTTAGGTATTAGGTTAGGTTAGATGATCCACCGGAACGTTTTACCAGCAAAAGATCTCATATCAGTCCTTGTCACTCCTGTTAGGGAAGGTTAGGCTAGGTTAAGTTAGGTTAGATGATCCACCGGAACGTTTTACCAGAAAAAGAGCTCATATCAGTTCTTGTCACTATAGTTAGGGTAGGTTAGACTAGGTTAAGTTAGGTTAGATGACCCACCGGAACGTTTTACCAGAAAAAGATCTCATATCAGTCCTTGCTACTGCTGATAGGGTAGGTTAGGTAGGTTAGGTTAGGTTAGGTTAGGTTAGGTGACCCACCGGATCGTTTTACCAGCAAAAGATCTCATATCAGTCCTTGTCACTCCTGTTAGGGAAGGTTAGGCTAGGTTAAGTTAGGTTAGATGATCCACCGGAACGTTTTACCAGAAAAAGATCTCAAATCAGTTCTTGTCACTGTAGTTAGGGTAGGTTAGACTAGGTTAGATGACCCACCGGAACGTTTTACCAGAAAAAGATGTCATATCAGTCCTAGCTACTGCTGATAGGGTAGGTTAGGTAGGTTAGGCTAGGTTAGGTTAGGTGACCCACCGGATCGTTTTACCAGCAAAAGATCTCATATCAGTCCTTGTCGCTGCTGTTAGCTCGGCAGTTTTTCAATGCTAGAGGCATGCCACGGCATGCCGAAGTGCAACGTGGCCACCAATTAAAACCATTCACTGTACATAGCAGTGCATGAAAAGACAGCAAAGAAAAATATTTAGATGATGATGCTACAATAATATAAAAATGTAATTTAACACAAATAATGCAATTTTCCGCATCGGTTCCACTTTTTCCTCCATGTTGGGACTCGCTGTCTGGCGGCCCCCACTCCACCTGCCGCCCCCCGCCACCCCCCGCTAGGCTGTCACCGTGAGAAACAGGCCGATGACTGATCTATCGGCCGACTGCAAATAAAACCTGATTGTTGTCCGACACCGCGAAATGTCAAGCAAACTGAAACCACTTTGTAAAAAAACGCACATTTCCGATTAAATCACGGCATTACCCTATCCGCGTGAAATACACTCTAACATTGTGGAAGCGGAGCTTGTCATTCGGTGTCTGGTGCAATATCATTTTTTGCCGTTTTTTACGATTGTCGGACCTTGGTTTTGCACTTTACAATCAATTTTATTTATTTTTATAATTACTAAATGTTTTTTTAGATGACGCAACTATTAGATGAGCATGATTGTGTTTATTTGACTTAGATATCCATTTAAAGGCGTATTTCGGCCATAAGAGCAATATTGCTATTTCTGTATCTTTACAGATATTTTATAACATTATAAAAGTTGTAAAAAATTGCAGATTATCAATAACGTTAAGGATATAAATAATATAAATATTGGTAAAAAAAACAAGCCAAAAGTAATTTATAAGTAAAAAAAAATCACATGGTTTTAAACTTATAGAAAAGTCAACATTTAATAAAGAACACTTAAGATGTTCAAATAGCAATTACTATTCTGAAATTTTAAATTATCTCTTGGAAACAAAGCATTATTTTAATATTAACAAAGGTTTATAACTTTTCCATGCAAATAGCACAGAATTAGATAAATATAAAAAGCAAGAAAATTAAATTCAACATTATAAATAATCAAATAATTTTCGCAAATATATAAATTAGTTATTCAACTCCCATTATACTTATTTTTTATTTTTGATTATGCTTATACTTTCAAATTTGGTTTTAGTATTTATTGTATCCTGATAAAGGCACCCGGACACTGGACCCGAAACGTGTTGATTATTAAATAAATAGTGGTTTTTAAACAAAGTATTTTCTTTTTATTAATTTAAACTAGCTGTAACCCACGTTACAAATGACAGTATTTTTACATATCGGTTCCAAGTACTAATTTATTTATATATATAATAATTTAAGAAAATTATAAAATAAGTTACGGATAGATAGACCGACAATGAAATTATTATTATTGGGAAATAAAAATGTTATTTTGGAATTACATATTGAAGATATTTTTTCAATTGACATTTTTAAAAAATGTAATTAAAAATTTAGAAAAACCATGATTATTCAGACATCTTAAACGCTCTTTAACTCTCACATTGAAATTTCGACCGGTTTTTCCAATATAAAACGCTGTACAATCTTAATTTTTTTTCATTTATTAGAAAATGATCACGGTTTTGATAAAAATTTAGGACTTTCTATTTTACACATAAATAATTTTGGTCTGAAATTGAATAATTTAGAATCATTAAAAATTATTAAAGCATGTAATAGTAAACAAAATATTATTAATAATCAATTAAATTTAACTACTAGCCAAATTCTAAAAAATTTTCCAATAATTGCGAGTTACCGAGAACTTCAGTAATAATATTTAAAAATAATTTTTCAAATAATTTAGAAAAACAAGAAACAAAAGACATTTCATTCTGATATTTTGACAGTTATACAATACCCTGACGATGGAAAGGTTTTTCTGAAACACGTTGGTGTAATTAATCAAATAAAAGAAGTAGATATGTACAAATAATACAATCAATATTTTTTAATGATTGAGGACGTTAAAATAATTAAATTCATAATATTCCCCAAAAAAAATATAGTTGCATATTATTGCATTCGGTTGCAATGTTGGGTGGGTCCATTGAATGTTGTGAACAATAAAAAATGTCATGATTGTATCGGAAAATTTATACGCAGTTAAACGTAAAACAACTTTTAAATTATTAAACGGATTGCCACGATAATATACGTATCATATTACGAAGCTTCATTACCCAAATTATAATTGCGTAATATAAATTTGAGTCATTACATTTTTTATATAAAAGCATCCTGCGGTGCTTAAAAGGCATGAGGCAAATTATTTTTATTTTCGTATTTATATATTTGTTATTTTTACATGAGCAATATATTTTTTTTTAAATAAAGACATATATTTTTCTACTATCTCTATGAGAGTCGGAGACTCGTAAATAGGAGAAGGAGAATAGGTAAGAATTTATAAAAAAAATAGCCACGTTATATAAATTTACAGATATTATGTATAATATCGAAGGTCCCTAGTCCCTACGTAACTGTCGAATTTGTAAAAATAATTTTTCCGTTTTACTGTCTATATTTTCGGACAAAGTTTAAAAAAAATTCCGTTTTACTGTCTATATTTTCGGACAAAGTTAAAAAAAAATTCGAGTCCAAAAAAGCATGTACTCAAAGTAAAGTAAACCATTTTTTTAAATCATCCGAAAATATAGAGTAAATCGGATCGTTTAATATAGTAAAATGAAAACCTATTTTTGCAGATTCGACAGTATACGTTGGGACCGTCGATATGCAAATGAAATCTAAGTAATACAAAATAAAGTTAATATTAAACATTGATTCAATACAAAGAAATATATATTTAGTTAGAAGTAGTATTAGCTTTGAAATTCTATTTGTATTTAATGTTAATTTGTGGTGAAAGGTGTGAACTGTCATTCTCAAACAGTCTCATGAACATTTTTTGTGTCTAGTGTCCGTATGCATGTTTTTTGATTTCAATTATAAATTTATTCTGATCTGTTATCTTTCTAATTGTTAGGGAGAGATTATTTATTTAAATTATTAAAATAGTTACTTCTTTCTCCCCAATTCCAAGTTTCATTTTGTTAACTGTTTTAGTATATTTTTAGACGTAATATCTCAACCCTCAAGTTTTGCTACCTGTAAATAATCCATTTAAATTAAGTAATCACATATCTTTGTGTTATATTTCTCTTGCTTTTTTTTTTCTTCTGGTCTCTTCCTCTTTTTACAAATATATTTAGTTAGAAGTAGTAAAAGCTTTGAAATTCTATTTGTATTTAATGATAATTTGTGGTGGAATGTGTGAACTGTCATTCTCAAACAGTCTCATGAACATTTTATGTGTCTAGTGTCCGTATACATGTTTTTTGATTTCAGTTATAAATTTATTCTGATCTGTTATCTTTCTGATTATTAGGGAGAGATTATTTATTTAAATTATTAAAATAGTTACTTCTTTCTCCCAACTCCAAATTTCATTTTGTTAACTGTTTTAGTATATTTTTAGACGTAATATCTCAACCCTCAAGTTTTAATACCTGTAAATAATCCATTTAAATTAAGTAATCACATATCTTTGTTTTATATTTCTCTTGCTCTTTTTTTTCTTCTGGTCTCTTCCTCTTTTTACAAATTACATATTATGTCCTTTAATCCCCATTCCCGATTTCCCTTTTACCTTTAATTCTTTGACTCTCTTGGTTTGTTCTCTACTTAAACCTTTAATTTTTTGTATATTGTTAAGTTATTGTTGTTCTTTTGTTATATATATATATATTCAATTTACAATTAATTACACATCATATATTTGCCTAACCAAATAAGAATAAGAAATTTAAGAATAAATTAAATACTATGTTTTAAACCACTTTATTGCTATATATTTGTCAACTAGTTTCGGTTGGACTCGACCTTCTTCAGGACAATTATAATATAGACTGATTACAATATTGTGACAATTACAATATAGTCTATATTGTAATTGTCCTAAGAAGGTTGAGTCCAATCGAAACTAGTTGACAAATATATAGCAATAAAGTGGTTTAAAACATAGTATTTAATTTATTCTCAAATTTCTTATAATGTCAAGCCACAAAGTGTTTTCTTGCTTTGTAAAGATCAAATAAGAATATTTACGCTTACCCACTATTAATAGAGATTTAAATGTGGGGGGGAGGGATTGTCATACATATTGTTAATATTATATTTTATTATTATACATAACTGGTTTATTATATGGAAACTTGTAAGATGGTCTCTGTACCATTTAATATTCATGTGTAAACTGATTTTTATTTGTAATGCTAGTTTCCCGCAAATAAATAAATAAATTAATAAGTAAAAATGTAAAACAAGTTGGTTACGAAAATGCAAGACGGAAATGCTTACGTCATTCCCAACTAGTAAGAGACCTTTTCTTTATTGTATCGACTATGCTACAGCTAGATTTAAATTCGTTTCTTATTTTTACTGCTTTGATTTACATTTGTTATATACTTTAAAAATTATAAACATACATAAACATATAAATATTAAATAATTAATTAATTAGATAATGTTTTAGGGATACACTTATGTATTTAATAAGTTGTATACTTTGTACTTCTTCCTACTGTAGCAAAATTACTGAAATGTCAGTTTCTTTGCGAGATCACAGACAAACAGATTTTCTGTTTCATATTGAAGATAATTCGCAAACCAATCACGCCTTAATTACACGGTACAAGAGTCAAATAGAAAATGAATGTCAATCTAATGCTCCGTGAAAAATACGAGAAACCATCAATAATTAATTGACCAATTTCTAATTCTGCATGCGTAGCTACCGAGAACTAATAACAACTTTTACCTGTCCATCGTGCCTAAAAGTGATCAAGCAAATAATGGAACCCTCGTAGAAAAGTAAACAATATTTACATCGCCTTAGAAATAGCTCGCAGTAGAAAAAAAAACTTTTTACACGCAGCACTGACTAAACAAATATCTCGAAAGCACAATACGCAACCTAAACCTTTGAACTCGTGCCGAATATTCATTTGGAAAATAGCTAGGGAAATGGAGCCACTTCAAGAAAAGTTGTAGAATATAAATTTGATACAAATGTGTGACAGCGTTGTTCGTTGACAATTTTTGAATACGTTGCAGTGCTTTTTGGTGATTTCAAAAGCGGCGAACTTGGTCTACAAAGTTGCGGAAGTTTTCTCAAATGGGCGCGCACTCTCGCATCACAATGTCTGATTAGGAAGTCCCTCGTGGTGCCTGTCTAGCTTTATGTAGATTGTACCTGGAGACAGCAAATATTGTATAGTACTGAAATATCAGTTTTACATCTGGTAAAACAATATTGTCATGAAATGATAAGCAGTAGGAATTGTATCCGAATCCCTTGTAAAATGTCACTTTGGAACAACACTGTGGAAAGATCCTTCAGCACTCTAGGATTATCTACAATTCGGGAGACGCCTGGAACAGCCTAGAAGCGACGGGAACCTTCTCGACTAAACTCTAGAGTAATTTAAGAGGTTCGAAAACCAGCGTTTGCGTATAAATACCGGGACTAATATAATTAATTACTAAAACTATTTATTATAACTTGCATATTGTAATATTTTTGGGAATATAATTTGTTGTTTTCGATAAAGAGACGATCTAAAATCATTGATTGTATTTACAGATGTAATATCATGATAGTTTTATTTTGACATTTCGATCAGTGCGAAGTGAGAAGAATTTCGTTTTCTTAGTTAAATTTTTTTAAAAATTCGTTAAAAATAAAAAAAAATAAAGCTCTTAGCATATTTGAAAAATAATGTAATTAAGTTGTATTTTCTAAATGAGAACTTTATTTGTGCATGGTATTTTTCATAAAGATCGCAATTTATTATAAATTTTATTTTAATAAACATTTGTAGGTACCTATTTAAATTACTCCTTCGCCAATTTCGAGAATTACTAGGTACTTCAGTGTAGAAATAAATATTGTCACTTGAATTATTTTTGTAATAGCCTTAAGATGTAGTGTAATTATATTATTATTTATAAAAAAAATTAACCCATAAAAACAAATTTTTATTATACTCCCTTTCTTTGTAAAATATAACAACAATTTAACGAGTAGCTTGTTGGTCTTGTGGTTAGGACACTGGCCTCGTGATCCAAAGGTTGCGGGTTCGATCCTCACTCCAGACTAGCAAGTTAGTCCTATTTTCATAGTACAAGCGCTTAGCTTAGTTTGAAAATAGTAAGAATATTGATGTGACACGTATTTCCGTGTTCACATCTCTATTTTTTTAAAAAAAAAAAAAAAAAATTTAAGACGAATTAAAACATATAACGTAACGCTAAACTTACAGTAATTTAATATATTTCTAAAATTTCAGATGATTTGAGTTTTGATAAGACACTTCATACTTTGAAGATCTAAAAACATTAAAAACATGGCGCCGTGTGAACTGTCTTCAGTGATCATTTTCCACAATGCAACGTTCACCAATTCCATTGTAAGAACATCCATAAATTGTCAATTTTTTTAAAGTTCTACATATTCTGTTTAGTTCAAAATCTGAAACCCTTTCGTTCATTTGAAGGAACTATACTAGAGACATTTTTAGTATTTTTTCATGAACTAGTTAGTATACATGAATTTCGTAGCTGGTAATGATTTTATATACGCATATTTTAAGGTGTAATATTCTTTTTAATGTAGGTATTATCTTCCTAATTATTTTATATATGTACTAGAATAAGCAAGCTCCACGATTTAGGGCTTGCCCCGGACCCGTGGTGTACCTGCAGCCGGGTGAGGCAGACGCCAGAGCACATCCTCTGGAGTTGCGCTTTATTGAGTGATGCCAGAGAAGATATGGTAGATGATTTAGAGGTAGCAGATCGGAACTCTAAACGGATCTGTGAGCTTCTAAGCCGCGCTAGGAACCTAGAACTGTTTAGGGCTTTTCCACGGGTGTGGGTCTCCAGGTGGGAGATCCTCAGGGGTCCCAACAGCTAGTCGGACATGTGTACGGTGCGTGCGCGTAAGTCATGTGTTTTTATTTCTGTGTTGTCCTCCCTTTTTTTTATCCCGTAAGAAAGTGCTCTCTTCCAGTCCCCTAAGTTGCCCCTGTGTTTTTTTTTAATATATTGAAATTTCTTTATTGAAAACAAAAATATTACATACATTTTACATTGAATATTATATTTTTTTAATACACGTTTAACTGTCCCCAGTAAAGTAATACTTGTGTTTGGGGACAGGAGTATGATACATAAGAGCATGAATTAATAAGTATGTATAAGTTAATAATGGAACAGTGTAGAGAAAAACAAACATTATAAGATACATATTAGTGACTAAGTATACTAAGTATCGTTATTTTTTATAATTCTAACTATTTTTTGTTTTGACTATGTATATTGTATTTGTTTAATGTGTTTCTTGAATTTTGTATAGTGTTCTTCAGTTCTAATATTCATTAGTAAGTTATTGAAATATTTGACACAGATATGTGTAATGGTGTTGTGTGACTATTTTGTTATATTTAGGAATGTTTAAGCATCCTATTATTTGCGCTCTTTGGCTATGAGATGGCTACGTGAATTATATATTGTTTTTTAGGATATAAGAGCTTTTACTTAAACGGTACTGAGTAAGCGGTGGTTCTGCCATCATATGTACTAGAATACGCCTGAAAATCAGAATTTTCAATTAACTCTTTTCATTCATTAGTATATATTTTTACAATATTTTCATTTGTAGGTATGTTCTGAGATCACAGTTACTGGATTTTGTCCCCAGAGGGATTTGATTTCGATTCATATAAAATCTAGTAACTGTATTATCAGAAGACACCTACATATAAAAATATTTTTTACTATTTTATTTGGTCTCTCTGACTTGTAGGAAATCATTGTATTGCTCGCATTTCTTCCCATGTAAGTTACCTATGATTTCCAATTTCCAGAGACGAAATGTCCAAAAATCTTTATGCTATATATCTTTTGCACTTCTTTTTATTCTTATCTCTTCCCCTTCTTACTAAGTAGATCTGTCCTTTCCTATCGAATTCGGATTCCCCTTTTACCTTTACTTCTTTGATTTTCATAGTTTGTTCGTAACTTAAAAATTTCACTTTTTTTGTATAACTGAAGTTATTGTTGCTATATGTTAATATATGACATGTTAACTCTAAGGAAACTTGTAAGATGGTCTCTATACTATGTAATAATCATGTATAATCTGATTTTTATATGTACTGTTAGTTTCCCATGAATAAATAAAATAAAAATAAATAAAATATGCAAGCATCCTCCTTAAGCATGTCGTCTATTTGCGCTTTGTGAATATTTAAAGCCACGTTTTATATTATACTATAGCTGTGCCCGCGCGGTTTCGCACGCGTAGATTTTTAGTACACTGTTTTGATCGTCACTGTTTTGAGTCGTTTTCTAGAACATTTTCCTTCAAGAAATTTCATTTTCATTTTCAAGAAATTTATCGAATGTACAGGAACCTTCTAAACATACCGACACATTCCGCCACTCAGTTAAGAACCTTATAGAACTTTCGGGAATTTTCTAGAATCTTCTCCTTCCAGCACTCTCTAGAGCAGGTTTTTCCGGAACCTTCTAGACTCACCGACACAGTCAGCGCCCCTATTTTGAAACAATCTGAAGCATTTTCGGCCTTTCCATAACAAAACAATGTGCTAGAAAGCACATTTTCGTCACCCACTCCCACCCACGCTCAGCCACCCCCACCAAACTCGCATACTTTCGATGTGACACCAAGAGCTATCCACCACCATGACCACCGGTGGCTGGTTGTGACTGGTTGTGGAGAAAACTTGGCGGATAGGGAAACACGGGTTTCTTTTTATATATATATATATATATTGATTATTTTATACAATATTCTGGTTGAGTGTTTGTGATATAAGTCTAGTTTAGCGGACCTGTATACACTGTTAAAGAAGCGGCTACCAGTAAACAGCAATGCCACTTCTTCTGCATAAAAAATATGTTTCGATTAGGAATAATGTTCTTACGGTCCGTAAAATAGCTGGTAAAAAATAACATAAAATAACATAATGGTTACCAACACACACGTCCACCCAAGCACCCGTCATTCGTCCACGCAGAAGCCATTCAATCATGGTAGGGGTAATAAATTGTAATGGTCGTCGGCGGTCGAAATAAATAGGCAATATTTTTCACCGCGTAGTTTGAGGAATGCTGCTCTATTTAAGGAGGTCAATTATATTCTCAAATTTCGTGCATTGTCGTGAAATACCATCCGGTGAGTACTGTCGCATTCCTGGAGCATTGTATCTGTCATGAAGCTGGCTGAAGCAACCGTAATGGTGGAAGATATTAGAAAGGGTATGCTCGGATGATAATGACTAATGACACCGCTTGTAAATTGTGTGGCATGGTTAAAGAATGAAATATAATGCCAAAAAACTGCTCGACGAATGCGGTGATGGGAGCAAGTCGTGACCACTATTAGTAAACGATACATTACTTACGGCTAACGTCTCTACGATAAGTAAGTCCGTGTGGTATCGTAATATATAAAGATGGGTCTCCACGGAGACACTTCTGTCTCGAGAGTGGATTTAAAGTGTGAGTATCTTTGAAACTTTCTATCAGTACGGGGAAACATAAAATCCAACAAGCATAACTATTATTTAACATTCACACGAAGCAAACACACTGTGGTGAGATATAATATATTTAAAGTAAAATAACTTTTTTTTTGACACCACTTTATTGAATGAATACCAACTAGTTTCGGCTCGGAGTTAAGCCTTCACCACTAATTAAAACAGAATTACAAATAGTTTGTAATTATTCATTTCATTGAAATGTATTTTTCAAGAATAATATAAATATAATGTCGTTGTCTGTCTGTCGGTCCGTAACTTGCTGGAATTACGCTGGAATTTAAAAAAATTAGAGTGTGACATGCAATCAGAACGCGGCTCAGGCAACATGAAAGGTCGCCCCACCAAATTACACGGTCTTGACATTTTTATTTAATTATGATTTAATTAATATTTAGTTTTGTGGTTAAGCGAATAAAGTCAATTTAAAACAAAAAAAGGTTTTCTAAAAATATTCATAGGTTTTCATGGCCGTTCAGTCTTCGGGTTTGAGTTTTCTGGGATATTCTGCCGTGTTTCTACGACCTTTCGGATCCCGTTGCAGGGTCCGTCATCAAGGCTGATGTAATAACGTGTGTTGATGAAGTTGTGGTAATTATTGGCTTACAATACCGTGACACGATACTACAACCCAATATTTGACAGGTGAATATTTTTTATTGCAAGCCAATACTTAATCCGGGATCCGAAACGTTGGTCAGAAAGGTCGTAGAACGGTCGGGAGAATATCCCAGAAAACTCAAACCAGAGAAATATGGTTTTCTATTCATGAATTTTCAGCCTCAAAATCCCGCAATTATTATATCACGTGATTTTTCACTATTTGAATATATTTTTCAATTATAATCAAGTATAAATCCGATAAGAAAAATGTATATAGAAACTTCTTCTTACTTCATCTTCCTCAGCCTTCGTCTTTCCACTGCTGGATATAGGCCTCTTCCATACCCTTCCATCTCTTCGGCAGACCCTGTAACCGCAAGGAGATACGTCCCTAGGTGGCGGCTAGGGGAAATCTCGCCAGATATGGAGGGTAGGAGGGAAATAGAATATCTCTCGCAGACCAATATGCAGTAGCTTCTGACCCATAATGGCGTCTACAAACAGCGTATGTTCCCTATGTTAAGGGCGGCTGATTTAAAAACTCACCAACCCGTCTGGCAAGCGTGGTGTTTTAATGCCAACCCCTTCTAAACGACAGAAACCTTGCCCAATTAAAATGTGAATTAAAAAATGAAATAAAATGACAGCCGCAGAACCGAGGGAGTTCTTACAAAATAGTACAGTTTCCTACTGTATCGCCGTAGCCGTTACGAACTTTACTGTCTGGCTAATACATTTCGCCCCGCCTAGTGTTTTAAATGTGAAAAGTTCCTCGCGCGAGGGACGTCTGGGCGTCTGCGAAGTTTAGCCACGGCGAGCTTCGCCCAAATGCAAAGTGGCTAACCAAACCAAACGGTAAACTATACCTAAAGTTAATTAAATCACGGAAGGCTCCGCCAACTTAGTCTGCGGCGGCCATCTTGGAAGCCACCGGGTGGCGGGAAAGTTAACCAGATGATTAAACGGAACGTGTTTTAATTCTTTGCATACTCACAAACGAAGCTTGCAGCTAATTAACCGTGAATAAATTGTGCGGAAATTTATGGAATTATAGCTCCAATTTCGAAAAAAATAGAGATACATATTTATTACATCCTTGTTATATTCTTAGAGGTTTTAATGGTTACTTCTTAATCAAGATATATTATAGATATCTCTCATAGAGACGAAATTATGTTTTATGTGAAAGTAGGTATGGGTGATTTTATTTTATTTTTGGGTTTTCTTATGGCTTTAGATCTATCGTACAGCTGGCTTAAGGGGGGGGGGGGATAAGGTTAATTCGTACAAAAAAAGGCATGTTTTTGTGAATTTTTTGTGACAACACAGTTAAAATTTCTTTATTAAAACTAATAGTACATTAAAGTATGACATTTGAAGAATATTGTGTAAAATTTTCAAGACGAAATATTAAAATTACGGCAATGGCAGCAATTATTCGGACGTGTCTCGGAAAAAAGTAGAATTGCGGTGTCCATCATAACTTGGTGCTAGATCATCTGAAATCAAAAAATCAAAATTCATTCGATAGATAATAGGTTTTCCCAGGTAACGCTGGGAGGGTTTTTTGAAAAGTCGACAGCGTTACCTCGTAAATTATGTACAAAAATAGTGTTCAAAATTTCAAAAGGATCGGTGCAGTAGTTTTGAAGTTATGATGGACACCGACTTGAGATGTGGGAAAAACGTTTTAAAGCTTTGCACAATGTAAAATTCAAAATAAAACTCAACACTTATTTTATACTTACACATAATCGTCGATGCCATGTTCACACAGCAAAGAGCTTTAATCATCAGCATCTTTTTGTCCTTGTCTAAGCAAAACTCTTCTAATACAATAGCACGTCCGGTAGTCCTCAGGTGAGCGCGTCTCTTAGCTGCCCGAGCAGGTATAGAAAATCAGTCTGATATCGCTCAAATGTAAAAAAAAAATTTAAAAACCTTACCCCCCCCTTAAGTCATCACTTTACACAATGTAACGTGTGTATTGTAATTTTAAATGGTGCCACCGGCATCCAAAGCTTTTTCATTTTCTTTGAAACGTTGGACGCCGATGGCGATAATGAAAATTACAATATACATGTGAAACGGGTTGTATAACTGTAACGTGATGGATGTGGTATTCTATCATGGGTGGAAATGGAAATATTCGTGACTCCTTACATAGCACAATTCCTCCGAAAAATTCTTTCTAGAGATAATGAGAAACATGTGGGTTGTTCTAGGCTGTTCTTCCGTACACTTTACCATGTAATTGAATGTGGTAGAATACTCCAGAAAGATAACGCGGTTACGGTTGAGAGACCACCCCGGATTTCCCCAGATAACAGTTGACTGCACGCCATCGCGTGCCACCGATGTTTATTTTCAGCATTTTTAGTAAGTATTCAGCCTTATTACAATATATAAAACATCCCAAAATTTGATAGATGTGGTGAAATTTGTCAACGTTACATTGTGTAAATTGATCACTTAAACCAGCCGTATAGTAGATCGTAAGTCCTATAAACACCCAAAAAATAGACTTCCATACACTTCCCATATAAAAAATAGCTTCGTCTCGTCTTCGGCCTGGCCGCCCACGATATCCTCGGCAATCAACACGCGCCCCCACCTCTCAAGAGCATGACGACATCCGATCACAATTAGTCGACAATTAATATCAGGTATGTTGAAAATTTATGGTCGACAAAATGGTCAGTGTCATCTGGCCCAACGGGGAGATGCTGCGGAGCCGATAGCGTTAATTGATGAGAGATTCAAACGCCGTGAGGACCTTAGTTTTGAATTTTTTATGTCCATTTTCAAACCCCGAAGACAAAAAACAAAACGCCCGGTATGCGAGGGTCTCGGGTGTGACAGAAGTGGGAGGATGCAGGTCAGGGAAATCAAACTTGGAAGTCACAATATCACAAGCAAAGACCCTAAATTTCTGTATTGCACATTTGTGATAAATATCACAAATATCACGAATCGAAAATATGCAATAAAAAATTATCAAATACATGTCGTATCGCCTGAAATTAAACTATACACGAGAGCAATACCTTGAAATATGCAAAAAAACATCACCTACTCCCTCTGCAAAAACGTCGTGAAATAGCAGATCTAATTTTCTTGCTAAAAATATCCTCAGGCTCAATAGATTGTCCCGAATTATTATCCAAACTCTTGATCAATGTTCCTCCTAAAGATCTAGGAACCAACCCTATTCTTTTTACTCCTCTTTTTTCTACCAATCACATACTACACAAAACGCATACTTGTGGCGAACTTAAAAAAAAGTATAATTCGGATTTATTCCATAATAATCCTACTAATGTACGACGCTTGCTTTGCGATCCGTTTTTCAAATAAAATGTATGTTATTATTTTCCATTAAATTAATTACATATAGTCATCAACATACTATATCTACATATATGAACACCACGTAAATGGGATATTTTGTTACTACCAGTGAAAACTTGTAATTGGCTTTCTTTATGTTCCACATTCCTTGTTTTTTCTTAATTATCATAAGCTTTTGGTTTTCCAAAGAAATATTAGGTCCTTACATATGAAATTGGCGTTTTTCCGTACTGGCAAATTTGATCTCAAATATCTTCTCTTTGGTTAGGAATTCCAAATCCAAATTTATACAGCTATTTACTCATGTATTTGTGTTTTGAAAATTATAATTCATTTGTTTTTTCCTCAATTGTTTTTTTCTTTGCGACACTCAGTTTACAAAATGAAAAACTTGAAATATCGCGTTATTTACGAGTACGAGTTCCACCGTGGCACTAGTGCTGCAGAAACGGCTCGAAGGATTAATGATGTGTATGGCGACGGTGCCGCAAAAGAAAACACAGTGCGTTTTTGGTTCCAACGTTTTCGTTCTGGAAATTTCGACCTGCAGAACAAGCCCCGTGGACGGCCGGAGACCAAAGTTGATAATGAAGAATTGAAGGCTATTGTGGAAGCGGATCCATTGCAAACCACATCCGAGTTAGCTGCAGGCTGCGGTGTTAGTGATAAAACTGTTTTAATCCACTTGAAGCAAATTGGTAAGGTGAAAAAGCTTGAAAGGTGGGTACCTCACGAATTGAGTGAAGCAAATCAACAAACGCGAGTTACTTGTGAGCGTTTGGTGGACTAGTGCTGGTGTCGTTCACTACAGCTTTCTTAAATCTGGCCAGACGATTACGGCAGATGTCTATTGTCAGCAACTGCAAACCATGATGGAAAAGCTAGCTGCTAAACAACCGAGGCTGGTTATCGCTCTAGGCCACTGCTGCTTCATGATAACGCTAGACCACACACTGCACAACAGACGGCTACCAAATTAGAGGAGCTCCAATTGGAATGTCTAAGACATCCACCGTACTCTCCGGACCTTGCCCCAACAGATTACCATTTTTTTCGAAATTTGGATAACTTCTTGCAAAGAAAAAAATTCAACTCCGATGGGGCAGTCCAAACCGCCTTCAAAGATTTTATTGATTCCCGTCCGAATGGTTTTTTTAGTAAAGGGATCGATGAACTACCTATGAGATGACAAAAGTGCATAGATAGCAATGGTACATACTTTGATTAAATAAATATATTATAATAAAAAAAAATCGACTTTATGTTCCTCCCATACTAAACGCCAATTTCATATGTAAGGACCTAATATAAATAAATAAATATCAAGGGTCGCCTTACGATAACTACATTTAAAATAAATACAGGTTTAACAATTTTACATACTAGTTATAAGATCCCACAAATAAATAATTTAGAAACACTTGAAATAAGGAAAAATGATAATATTAATTCAAATATAATAAACACTCAGACTAAATTTGTGCACAACCCACTATTGAATATTTTTCCACTTAAGATTCCATCGCCTTCAGGTGATATTCCTAATAATTAACACCTCCGACCCCTCCCCCTCCCCTCATAATCACCTCATTCTCCTCTTCACCGTAACACACTTGCATGGTTTAACTTTTTCAATTTTTAGTACACAAACCATCCTGATGAAGAGAACATTGTTCTCGAAACATGTAGATTATATAATCTAATAAAGTGTTGAAAACAAAATGATTTGTGTTTTAATTTAATAACTTCCTTTACTTACACTATTTATTTATAACGAATGTTTTCGATTTTTTTTTCTAGCGCATCATCTTAAGTAATGTTACCAATAAACATAATACCAAAAGACGGCGTGAGGATTGGGGTGGAGATTAAAGTCCGGTGGGTGTGTGGGCGTGATCATTAGGCGCAGAAGAGGGGATGTAATAAAAGGACTAACCCAGAGTAAGGAAGGAACCAACATGAATTAAATCTTCTTCTTAAGTGGCCTCATGGGACTCCATGAACTCAGTCATTGATATTGTTGATTGAAAATTCTCGATTCTCAATCTAGGCAGGAATCTATCTATAAAATATTGTGGACTAGCTCTGTTTAATTGTGAAATCCTGTATTACCACTATATTTTTACGTAATTATACTATTTAATTTATTTTTCTTGGAATGTAATAAATTTATAAATCCAGCATTATAAAGAAATTAACGCATAATTTTATTTTATTGTTATTAACGAAATCAATATTGCCACGGAACGCATCGGTAGAAGATAAATAAAACATTAAAGGTAATGTTTTATGATTTACAAAAAGTCAAGACATGAATTTAGCTTGAGCACTAATCACTCGAGAATATTCCACTAGTCTCTGGAAATGCTGATGTACGCCGTTTATGCCTCGTACGGAGGTAGTCTTTGACTCATTTGTCTGTGCACCCGGTATGCGCGTTTTCCGCGTCAGTTATAACAGATACATCTGACGTATTTTGGTGCGTACGAGTTTCTTCCAGACTATTCCAGACCCTTCTGGAACCTTCAATTATATGCTGTTCTCCTCAATTCTTAGAATCTCACACATCTTATATAGGAAAAGGGACTTTATAATGTCCCAACTTTATCCTTGATAATATGTCATGCGGTATTTTATCTGTTTTAGCGGCATTTGTCATTGATGAATTTGAGATTCCTCGATTTTCAAAAAGATCTGAAATATTAATACACCTCGGATCTACGGTGTAAATCCCAATTACACTCGTAATGCATATCCAAATTGCATTAATTCACATTATCACGCTTTCGTTCAGATTACAAATGCATTAAATATATCTTGATAACTTCATTAACCGTCCAAGATAAACCTGATTTTTTATTGCGATACAAAGCTCTTCTTTCTCAGCAGGCTTCTACGTGTATAATTTTGCAATGGTCATTACACGAAATATTTTACGGGTAGGTACGATTTGCTATGACCGTGTGAACCCAACGTAACCCTGGAGAATAATTCAAATTACTCTGCGTTAATATGAAACCCTTACTAATGAGTGGCCAGTGGAACAGCTTGCTTTACAACCGTGCTTAAATACCATTATTACCGGATTGGCGCAATGTATTAGCGGAAACGCATCAAACACCATATCAAGGGATCTCTTTTAAATACTAAATGGAGATACGCTAATTCTCTACTGTAGAAGGATTAAATATATTAGCAAAAGGGAAAAAAAACTTAACCTCTGTTTTATGGCATTACGAAGTTGTTAACTCGTGGCAGTGGTCTTCAATCAGCCTTAAATTACGAACAAATTTATGATACTTAAGTTTTCAGTACTGGATTTTGTCCCAGGGACAAAATACTTTTATGCCGGTCGCGCTAATGATAATTACAACGTACATACGAAACGTGTTCAATTCAATTCAATTCAATTCAATTCAATTCAATTCAATTCAATTTATTTCACGATAATATGTACATGACAAACAAAATGTTTAAGGCATACATATTAGGAAGTATATATCAAAAATGAAAATATTTAATAAATTAAAAATAACATAAAATCTGGTCAAAGGTGTAGGAGAATCCCGCTTCGGAAAACCCCCTCAGACACATGGAATATATCAATACCCAAAGCAATTTTGTTCAGCATAGCTGTGGCTCTTCCAACAGGCATAACCATCGGCAGGTTGGTCCTGTATATTGGAATGTGAAACAATCTATGCTGACGATGTCTAGTGTAATTATCAGGAACATACAAACCAATGCTCTGCATAATTTCAGGATTATCGATCATACCGCGCAACAATGGATAAAAATGTGTAATCAAATACACATTCCTTCTAGTCTCTAAACTATTGTAGCCAAGCATACCCTGGAGAAACTCGGTTGGGTAAAGCCAAGGATAATGCCCGTACTCTCTCATGTAGAAGATATCTCAGTGTTGTAAAATCTTAAATATACAGGGTGTACCAGAGCTAGCAGCAGAAATTTGGCAGGTAGATTCCTGACTATGTTATGTGTCTAAAATGATCAAGCAACTATGGCCTAATATCAATAATTATGTAGACATGCAATATCAAAGTATGCATTTTTTTTTCAATATTTCTGACTTATTTTTTGCGAAAAGTTGAACTATCATTACAGTATCTTATGTCGGTTATGAAAAATTCATGTCGAATAAAATGATAAAAACCTTGCAAAAGTTTTAAAACATCATTTTTTTACATTTTAGACTCATAACATAGTCAGGAATCTACCGGCCAAATTTCTGCTATTAGCTCTGATAAACCCAATATATATACAACTTCCAAAAATTTGATAGATGTGGTATTCTATCATGAGCGGAAATAGGGAACGTTACATTGTGTAAAGTGATCAAAGCCCCATGAATACGCAAAGACTTCTATACCTACTTACCCATAAAAAATATAATTTCGTTTCTATGAGACATCCATAACATATCTTGATAAAGACGTTCATTGTTAAATATGTTATGTTTGATAAAGAGCTTGTATTAATTATATTTAAATATTTGTATCAAGTTCTAACACCTCTCACCTGCATTTACTACCTGGTTCAGCAGAAGTTGTAAATTCTTAATATTGCTCGCTAGAAGTACCGTATCATCTTCATTATGCAGCTTTTTCTGAATCTTTCCATTTAATTACAGCCGTTGAAAATGTTTCGGTGGCTGTGCATTTTTATTGATCAATATTTCCAATACACGGGTTGCCCGTCTACTTTATCTATGGTGCATAAACTAAAGATGAGTCGTGGTTTTAATTTTAATCAAACAAGACACGGCTAATAATGCAACTCGAAGGGTCTCGGTCCTGGTCCATTGCAAATCTGATTCCAGGCTCTTTCCTGCCAGGTGCAAGGCATCCATCCATAATTATTATATATTTTTAAATAAAATAACTTTTTGTTTTACACCACTTTCTTAATAAAGTGGTGTAAAACAAAAAGTTATTTTATTTAAAGATATTATGTCTCACCACATGTGACAATTTATTTATATTTTTTAATTTATATATCTTTATTTAGTTAATAATACATTGTTTATCATTAGCTAATATTAAAAAAAAAACACTATATATATATATATATATATATTTTTTTTTTTTGTTTTTTTTTTTTTTTTTTTTTTTTTTTTTTTTTTTTTTTTTTTAAATGAGATGTGAACACGAATACTGCACATCACTATTTCTTACTATTTTCAAAACTAAGCTAAAGCGCTTGTACTATGAAAATAGGACTAACTTGCTAGTCTGGAGTGAGGATCGCCCGCAACCTTTGATCACGGAGGCCATTGTCCTAACCCAAGACCAACAACTACAAAGATATATTATATTATATATATATATATATATATATATAATATATATTATATATCTTGTATAGAGAACGAACAAGCTACAAGACTATATATATTATATATATTATATATGTTCATTTATTAAATAATTAAATAAATAATATTTCTCTTCATACATTTTCCATTGATATGTGCCGTTTATATTCTTGTTTGAAGATGTTGATTCTGCTTAGCTTCCTCACATCTTCTGGAAGGCTATTGTACTCATTTATTTCTTTGTAGTAAATACAGTTTTGTTTGTTTGTCTTTTTTCTATTTGGAATACTTATTTTGTTTGTATTTCTTGTATTATGTCTATGTATCTCTGTGTTATATTTGATCTTATTTTTAAAATATTTTGGCATTTTGTCATTTAATATTTTGTGAATGAATATCATTGTATTTAATTTTAATCCTTGTTTTATTCTTGTGCATAATTCTTATGCACATCTCATACATCTTTTATAGGAAAATGTGCATAATTCTTATGCACATTTTTGCCCTTGCATTCAGGATTATTTCATTTTCTACGCTGACACATCTCGCGTAATTTGGCTCAAATATAGAAGAATATCAGGTACACTTATTTATATTACTATTTTAATAATAGATTTAATTGCTTTTACAAAATATTGAAAGAGACAATGTGCAGCCTAACTGGATTTGACGAAACTTCAGAGGACACTAAATAGTATTTGTCGGAAGACAGAATAGCCATCAAAGGATGTATCATAATCAATGTAGTACGGCAAGCTTGACTACATAGTGATTTTTTCTATGGTTGTTCTCGGATCGGAAATTATACCCATACAATTACACTCAACGATCCTGCTTTCTTCAAGTTTCGTCATATAATATCGTAGTTTAAAAATATTATTATTTCTTTTCTTTTTTTCTTTTTACTCCCTTTATATTAACTCGTGGCGTCTGCTTGCTTGCTTGCTTGCCGGCTTGCCGTCAACAAAAACTTTGGATCGATTTTTGACCCTTTTCCCGTTATCCAATCTGAAACTTGTCAAGTAGACTCGTGGCGACGATCAAGAAGATCTATCAAATTTTCGTTAAAAAAATGAATAATTATAGTATAATTTCGGATTTTTAGAAATTTTATTGGTTTTTTCAAATTGGAATCATTACAAAAGTTTGATTACGGCTGCCCGACAACGTCGCGGAATATTTTCTAAATTTGAATTACTCCGTCGGAATGCATAATAGGTACTTCACTACGAATGTCGAAAATCTAAATTGACTGATGTTTTTGTTTTTGTGTCTTTAGATCTTGTTTAGTTTGTTAGAAAATGTTTTTAGATCTTCAAAGCATGAAGTGTCTTATCAAAGCTCAAAACATCTGACATTTTAGAAATATATTAAATTACTGTAAGCTTAGTGTTATGTTATATGTTTTAATTCGTCTTTAATTGTTGTTATATTTTACAAAGAAAGGGAGTATAATAAAAACTTTGTTTTTATGCTTTGCTTTTTTTTTTACTTTTTTTACTACTTCTTTTACTAGTTCTTTTTGGAATATTTTTTGTATAGAACCACCCCTTTTTAATAATCGATATGTTTCGGGGCTAAAAGTCCCTTCATCAGGATATAACGTTTACTAAAAATGAAAAATACAAAAACAAAAAATAAATTGAGACATCTGGTTGCGTTAGTGACGGACATTGTTATACACGCAATTAGATATTTTGATTAATGATTATTTTTTATTATTTTTGCGATTTAGTAATGGATGCACTTATTAGTTTTCATTTCCATAAAAATGAGAAGATATTTAAATATTAAAAAATAATCTATTTCAGAGTATTTTATTAAAAAGGCATAAAGTTTTCATTTTATTTGATAACAATTTTGAAATCATACTAATTTTGTAAACGAAATGAGATCAGCCATTGAATAGGAAGTTACGGACGGACATTCGATATTATTATTGGGGATAAGTGAATATATGCACGGTTATTATCAGTTATTGATAAAATTTCAAATCAACTAAATAAAGCCAAAAAAAATGTCATGGTTCTTCTGAATTTTCAAATCATTTATTAGAAATTGATCACAGTTTTGATAAAAATTTAGGAATTTCTATTTTACACATAAATAATTTTGGTCTGAAATTGAAGAAATTAAAATCATTCAAAATTAGTAAAGCATGTAATAGTAAACAAAATATTATCAATAATCAATTAAATTTAACTACTAGCCCAATTCTAATTTTTTTTCCAATAATTGCGAGTAATCGAGAACTTCAGCAATAATATTTAAAAATAAATTTTCAAATAATTTAGAAAAACAAACAACAAAAGACATTATTCATTTTGATATTTCGACATATATATAACACCCTGACGATGGAAGGGTATTTCCGAAACATGTGGGTGTAATTAATCAAATAATATAAGTAGATTTATACAAATAATACAATTAATATTTATTTAAATGTTGCTGAATCAATTGAAATAATAAATAAAGCCATTTAAAAAAATAAAAAGATAATAACAATCATCTTTATTTACATATCCGATTGACTCTATTTATAAAGTTGACTGTTCATACATTAGCATGTCGCAAACAACAAACCACTACAAAATGAAGCGCCTGTATTATGGTAATACAGTTAGGAAATCTAGAATGCCGGTGTGTTGTTACGTCGGGTAGGTCCACCCACCGTGTGGCATGGAAACCTGTTAGGAGCGGCTGGTTGCTGTCATCACAAGGGCTTCGCACCGAGACGATGATGAGGAAGAGTCTTCGCCGCGGCCATGTGGGATTATAGAAAGTGAGATCATTGGACTAATGTCGCAGAGTAAGAGTTGCGAAGCTCAGGCACCGCATTAGCATATTAGCCTGTCGATTTATTTGACTCGTGTGTGTTCTTGTTGCCTAGCTTACGGCCAAATGGCACAACACGTCGGTGCTTGCTAGACACCAATTTTTTTTTTAGTGCTTTTTTTCGATATTAAAATTATTGGTCTTGCATCTGTAAAAAGGTTTATGGTTTTATGGTTTGACATATTAAAATAAATAAAAACACTTTACTTTGTATTAAACCACGATTTATTGTTGTGCCAACCGGTTTCGCTTAAACTTAAGCTTCATCGGGGCAACTTAATAACTAAACAATAAATACAATGCACTTATATATACATAACGAGGAGACAAAATATAAAATTACACAGAAAAAAGAGAGACAACAATATACGAGTACATACGAAAGAGACATAACATAAAATTACACGATAATGACAAGATATAGAGAGATAGAGAGACAAATTACAAACAAGTGAGACAACAATACACCAGTAATTATGAAAGAGAACATAATATAAAATTACACGATAATAAAAGATAGATAGATTATATGATGATGACAAAATATAGAGAGATAAGCGTATGGATTACAGAGAGACAAATTACAAACAAGTGAGACAACAATATACCAGTACTTATGAAAGAGAACATAATCTAAAATTACACGATAATAAAAGATAGACAGAGCAGCATATGGACTAGAAAGAGCTAAATTACAACAAAAGATCGTGGTTTAATACAAAGTAAAGTGTTTTTATTTATTTTAGGTTTCTTTTTGTTTTTTAACAAACAGACCGCCAACATGTCGCCATTGTCTCTGACATTAGAATGCAAAGTAAAAAGTATTATTGATTAAGGATAAATTATAGAAGTCTCTCAGAGACGAAGATTTTAATATACGAGAAAAGAGGATGGAAGCCTCTTGTACGATGGCTCAGGGGTTACAACCTGTATGAGCTGGCTTAAGTGATCACTCTACACAATGCAACGTTCACCGATGCCATCGTAAGAACATCCACACATTATTCTATATAGTATGTTTCGAATCAAGAACATTTCATATATCGCATTGGTCTCTGCTAAAGACATCTGTTGTTACTTTTTTCTCATTAAAAAGTTAGTATGTATAGATTTCGCAACTGACAATGATAGGTACTCCTATATTTTATTTTTCAAAGGGAGTTTTTTTATCAATATTCCTTATTAACGTATATATGATATTCTTTCGAATTATTACTTAAATACGCCTAAAAATCAATATTTTCAATTTTTACTCCTATTATGCACCAGCATATTATATTTTAAGAATATTTTATTTGAAAGTATGTTCTAAGAACACAGTTACTGGATTTGGTCCCCAGAGGGATGATTTATTAATTAAGGATAAATTATAGAAGTCTCACAGAGACGAAGCTGCATGTATATGACAAAAGTGGATGGAAGTCTCTTATATGATGGCTCAGTTTGATATTAAAGTACAACAATTTAAAAAGGATATGATGATAATTTGATAAAGCAATACACTTTATATGGTAAAGAAGTTATAAATAACTAGCTGTTCATACCCAGCGTTGCCAGGTTAAGTATTTAGTTAAAAATAAGTTTGTAGGGGATACAAAGGCTCCAATGTTTTGCAAATTCTTTAATAAAAACAACGTTTCCATTTAATCTAGGCTGGGTTGGATGGGATGTCAAGTGGGGTAATGCGACCTACGTATTTCGCCGGAACCTAAAGAATATGTTTGCAAAATTTGGGTCAGATCTATGTAGAGAAAATATATCAGGGTGAGGAGATGGGGTAAAGGGGAACAAGGGAAGTGTCACCTATATTACCCGCAATAGCATATGCAAAATTTGGGCCAGATCGGTCAAACGGTGTAGATTTGTATAGAGAATAGACAGACAGACTTTTATAACAGAGTTTTATAACAACAAGTCATCTTAGACAAAAGTTCTGTGATGTGAAAATGAAAAGATATAATTATTCAATTTATTTAACCGTCGAATATATAATACTTTACATTCACGAAAGTATAAGATGTGTAATCACTTTCTTCGTAGGTTGTATAGCTATAAAGGGTGTCTCATACCTAGTAGCAAAAACTTCACAGGTAGATTTCTGCCTTGATAATGAGTCGAAAATTTTCAAGCAACGATGACCTATTATCAATAGTTCTGACTATTTTTTTGCCGAAAATTGAACTATAATTACAGTAACTTCATTCGCTTTTATACAAGTCGAATAAAATCATAAACAACTTGCAAAAATGTTAAATATTTTTTTACAAGGTTTTTATCATTTTATTCGAGTTGTATTGAAGAGAATTAATTTGCTGTAATCGATATAAGTTACTGTAATGATAGTTCAACTTTTTTGCAAAAAATAAGTCAGAAATATTTGAAAAAAAAATCACTTTTTGATATTGCGTATCTCCAGAACATTTTCGACTCATTATCAAAGCCGGAATCCACCTGTAAAGTTTTCTCTACTAGCTATGATACCTACATATTATCTGATGTTACAATTTTCCTATGATACTTTCATTTCTTTCAAATTATTTCTTTTAATACAATTGCATTGACATTTAAAAACTTTCATCTATAACATTGCTGCATCGCGTTTGTTCCAGGCGCTGGAGATGCTGTCAAAGACAAAATAGAGACATCTCTTCCGGTCCATAGAGCCACACGTCAAGCCGTCCCTTCCATCCATCAACATCCCGGCTCGTTCCCATGTTTTGTCCTCGACGGCGGAACATGTTCGACATGGACATACATCGGGTCACGGCTGCGTCCTGTCATCGGTGCGTCGAACAAGACGGGCTTGATACGGATCTACAAGGAGAGGCTGCTCCAATATTTGTAGCCAATTAGAATACACACAGAATTTTAGGCGAGCGCTCGAAGTTGGTCATGTGAAACTGTTTGAGTTAAATAGGTGAGATTATACCTCACTCTTTTTTTTATCCGCTGGAAAGCAAAGCTGTGGGAATATTTTTTAACGTGTGGCACAACGTTTTTTTGTTTGTTTTAGATTGCGTCGGGCAATAAATAAATTGGAGTGTTTATAATTCTTCTGTATTTATTTATTTTCGTCATTTTTTGTATGACACATATCATACTTGCTAATTCTATTAATGGTTAATAATGTCTTAAGAATGAAGTCTAGGTATTGAAAATTATGTATGTAGGTACAGTAGCCGGCAAACATCTTGAAATTTTATGGCGTAGTGGGGGGAAGTTTGCGCATGTACCATTCCACCAACGAGACCCAAATTTTGTCTTCTGCGCATTCCCCCACTACGCCAAAGAATTTCAAGAAGTTTGCCGGCGACTGTGCAATACAATGAAGAACTTCAATTGAACTGAAATTAATCCTTGATTAAAAATCGGTAGGTTTGTAAAACTTAATGATAAAATAATAATAAAAACTTGTCATTTTTGACAAGTTATCAAAAAACGAGCCAGTAATATGATAATCTCTTCAATTTTTATGCCAATTTCATATATCATATAATTATCCTTGATTAAAAATAAAAAACATGCATATTAAAACATATTTAAATATCAAAAATTTGCACTACTTAAAAAGAAAAATAAATTTTAATTAACATTGACATTGTCTTTACAAAACAATACTACGAAAATTCCTTACAATAATATCATTACTGATTACCTTTTGATTTCTTTAAAAAAATAATAATTTAGATTTGAAATACCTAAATATATATTATCTATATTTTCATATGTTTAAGAAAAGCATGTATCTATTAATTACCTCATTTCTTCCCTTTATCATAGTTAAAATTTAGTTTTAAAATACCCAATAACCAAATCGTTATCAGATTCGAAATCGTAAATGTATAACTAGTTCATAAGAAAAAACTACAAATGTCTCTAGCATAGTCCCTTCAAATAAATTAAAGATTTTAGGATTCGGAACATATATAGAACTTTAAAAAATTTAATAATATACGGATTGTTACGATGGAATTGGTGAATGTTGCATAAGTTAAGCTAGCTCATACAGGTCGTAAGCCCTGGGCCATCCTATAAAGAATTCCATACACATTTTCAGTATAAATATCTGCGAGACTTAAATTTATCTTCTTTTTGCGTTATTCTTCGAAAAAGACTTCCATACATTTGTCTCACGTAAATAGTTACGTCTCTATGAAACTTCTGTAATCCACCTTTATTAAATATTAAGTGTGTTTTAAGTATCTTAATAAAGCAAATCAATATTTGAGTGCCACACTGTACGCACGATCAAGATTGACCACTGAGATCATTCTCGTTGCAAACTATAATATTATAACAGACTGTCATTCACAACGCCAACGACTACGGCCCAGCTGCGACAAAGTTTTCCCAGACGCTTCAGGACGTGACGGGGCCTCGGGGTTTAGTTCTGCGGTCAGGAAGCGCCCAGCTGACTCGGGTAATGGCCGGCCAAGAGCGGATAAAAAAAGACGACACTTACCCAAACTCCAAAATCATTCGTGCAGAAAAATGAGATATTAACTTCCTCCGCGTCCGGATTGGACGAATGTTTCTCGGGCTCCTAATTCAAATCAATTTTTTTCCATCTGAAAACTTACATCCTCTATTATTTTTCGGACCACACTTCTTCTTGTCCTATTCATTCAACGGAGTTAGCCATCATGTATTCTCCTGAAATCACTATCTTTCCACGTCCCACTCCGACCTACCAGACAGAAGCACATCTTTTCCCTTCCAACTTATCACACTAATAATAGGAAATCCTCTCCCATCTCACGCATATGCTCAGATAATATAACCGTTTGAATTCAATAGACATTTTTAATACTAAATATGAAGAGTATCGTCATATTATAGAGCTGGCACTAGACCGAGATGAGTGGAGGAAAATTATTGAGGAGGCCAAGACCCACCAAGGGTTGTAGTGCCAAGAATGATGATGATGATGATCATCATATTATGGTGGGGCAGGTACTAGAAACTTGTCCCCCTCCCTGACGATATGAATTATATACATTACGAACCCTTTTATGTTTCTGATAAAGTTAAATTAGGAAGTGTTTGATCTCATTCATATCAAATTGACTTGTCTATAATTTATGTATGTCTGTGTCATCCTTTAATTGTTTGTCCTACCAAGCAATTGTGTCTCCCTGTTGGACGACCGAATAAAAAAATAAAATAAAAATGTTGGCCATCTTCACTTTATTTACTGCAACCCGGAATACCTCTACAGTAGTCTAGCTAAACCACTGTTTCAGTTTTTTCAGCCACAATGTTCTCCTTCTTCCAGGGCAATCTTTCCCTGCATTATGGAGTGCAAAATCTTGCACTTTTCTTGATCATCACATTTTTTATTATTCTAACTACTTATTTTTCTTCTTCAAAATAAGCAAACTGTTTTGCGGTTATATTATTAATATAATTAAACTTTGTTTTCACCACATATTTGAATTTATCAACATATTTCAGGACCAATGGCCAATTAACCCCTTAAGTATTTCAACGTCCCCTACGAGTACTTGCTCTATCTGCAAATATATTACTTTGCAAGAGAGAGCTTAAATCGTATATTTTTTATTAATGAACCTTCTTCTTCATTTTTTATTATAGTAGATATGTTGAGCTGTGATACAGAAAACTACGCCTCCTGGGATGACGAGGTCTAGCTATTTATTCCTCTTCGGTGGTCTACCCGGTGGGCGTCGTCCAGAGGGGATTTCATTCGCTGATGCATTCAAGAGTCTGCTACTTTATAAGGCTTTACATAACCTTATAAAGCATTAAAATATGCAATATTAGTATAAAATTTCAAATAAAAAAGTTCATTAATAAAAAAATACGATCTAAGCTCTCTTCTGCAAAGTAAAAGATTTACAGAAAGAGTAGGTACTTTACGTAGGGCACGTCGATTTATTCATTTCCCATATATTATTTTTATTGTCTATACTTAGATTTTTGATTTTTAATTTGATAGTACCTATACATTGTATCCTGATGAAGGAACCATTGGTCCTGAAATATGTTGATATTTTAATATATAAGTGGTGAAAACAATGTGTATTTTTATTAATTATACTTATTTTTCTTTATTTTTCCAACCATACCATCTTCATTCGTTAATTCATCCATTCAGCTTATTTTGAGTATTATTCTGCAAACCCACATCTCGTGTGCTTCAATTTTCTTATCGATTATTCGGCAATTATTCCATTCCATAAAATAATACCGAGAAAACTAGCATCTGAATACAGTTAATTTTCAAGATATATTATAGATGTTTCAAAGAGACGAAGTTATTTTTATATGGGAAAGAAAGTCTTTTTGGGTGCTTATAGGAACTCTCAATTAAACAACCAAAAAGACCTCCATACCTGCTTTCTCATAATGATCGTAAATCCAGTATTGTGTTCTTGAAAATTTTGAACATTCTCTAAAAAAATTAATTTTGTTAAATAAAGAAAGATCAAAAAATAAAAATCGTAAATTCCGGATATTTTTTGATCAAATCGCACATTTCTGATTTCTTCTTTCGAGCCGTATTTTTTCAAGTTGATTTTTTTCTACATATAATTTATTATGTCATTTGCCATGCATCGATGTCTTTAGTTATTAATATCATTAAACATACACATAAACGTTTTTTTTTTCACACCTATGAAGCCTTAAATGATCACTATTTTAATCGAAAGATGAGTGTTAGCAGCAGTTTGTTGAACTATTTTTGAGATACTCTACTCCACCGGACTATTTTTGTAAATATTTCCGTTTTAGCGTAGTAACAGAAGAAGGCACAATTCCAGGTTTAATCATACATTTTATTTATCAAAATGTTTATTTGAGCTAATTCACGATTTCTGGTTAATTTTTATAATTTAAAAAAGCAATATCACTTGACTAAATAAATCATCGAGAAGATTATTATCGACAAATTTATAAAAATAAAATAGAGCATTCGAATACTGAACCACCGTATAGAGTAAGATTATTCAAGGTAATCTAACCATCGAATAAATATATCTGGGGAAGTTTATCCGGAAGCGGTGAAGCTATCCAAAAAGGACTTAAAAAATAAAATAATAAATCTATATTATTGATGGATTTGGCGTTTACATTGTAGAGATGATAGATTGCTATACATATTAAATAATATTTACCTTATTACCTCTACATTTACGTTTAATCTTTTTTTTTTCTTTTTTCCTACTACTTTAGTTACGAAAGAAACAGAATCTCTTATCGACAGGTGAAGTATCAAACATATGTAGTTTGATTCTTCACCTGTCGATAATAGATTATGTTTCTCTCGAAACTTTTGTAGTGAAAAAAATACAAAATATTATTTAACTCTGGTAGAGGTAACAAGGTTAATATTATTTAATATCTGTCGTTAAAAAATAAAGATTATGAATAATTATTGTACTGGAAAAATTTATGTTGAAAGTACTAATAAATCATGCTTATTATTGAAATTCTCCCGCTCATATGTTCAAGCTTCCACTCGTAGAAACACTGTAAAATATGGGTACAAAATAATCCCTTGCAGTCAGTATTGGACTCCAACGTTAGTTAGAGTTTGTTTATATGAAATTGCCACGCTACATTTTATTGTACCAAGTGTTGCATATTCTTGGAAGGAAAAAACAAATTAAAGATGATTTGTTTCATAACTTTTCACACTTTTTTTTATTATACAGTATCCACTTAATATTTATATCGAGACGAGATATAACATAGCGCTTATATATCTTCAAGAGCTCTGTATCCCGGAAAACTTGAATAATAATAATATATAATAATAATAATAATATACCAAATTCTGAGGTCAGCCTCTACTTCAGCTGTAAAAAAGGTTGTAGAACTAATCAACTATTCTAAGATAAATAAGTTTAGTGACTTGCGGTGGCAGGCTCAAAGTCTTAGATCTTTCTGCCTTCAGTGCATCAGTAACATTGTTAAATGACCAAAAGCGCAGGATTTAAAAAAATAATTTCCATGAGTTCGCAATGAAATGAAATAATTCTGGACTACGCTTTCCTATTTCATTTTTATTTTATTTATAATATTTTTACACAAACACAGGCTTGAGATGCCCATACATTTTGTGCATGATGGTATAACTAATGTCGTCTAAATAATATCATATTATGTTGGCATCACAAAAACATATATTTGACGCCAGTGTAGAAGATATGAGAAAAGGACGAACACAAACGACTAGGTATGACCATGTAACCCTGTTAGTCTCGTTGAAATTTAAAATAATCCATGAGACTACGTGAGAAGATGAATAAATGCAGATGATCCGAGAGTTATAAGTCTTGACAGAACAGAATACATAACATATTAACGCTCTTTTCCGCATACCCCGATGGAAAAGAGCGTTAATATATTATGTATTTTTATTAAATCAAGTAAATTAAGGTTTTTATACTATTGCAAAAGGTGAAAGCCTAAATTTTCTTTATTTTTCTGTTAACTTTTTATTTCTACTATTACTCTTTATTAATTGAATATTATATTTATTGCTTGTAACAAATTATGTATATTCTTTTCTTGTAAATTTTGCCGCCGATCTTAATTTTCATAGATATTTCTAGCAAGAAAGGCATAATGAAATAAGTATCAAGTAAATAAATTGCATGGATAAAAATAAATTAAAATTAAAACTTAATCTTAGATAATCGAGTGCAGAAATAAATTAAGAGATGAGTCGTATCGATATTAAACAATTCATCTTCCTTGTATCAATTTCTCTATCTTATCTTCACACCGGATTAAATCCGAGAGTTTTCCAAGTTCTTAATTCCGTGATTTCTCCAGGTTGACTACGACCAGCACTTTATTTCAGAACAACCGACCGAAGCTGAACATGTCAATCTGCGGTATTAGCCGCTTCATTACACCTGCTTGGATTGGAATATTGGAAATAAAATCACCGAACCGATGCTACCTTTAATCTTACCTTCGTGTTTAATTCCCCAGACCGTTCTCTGGAGTCACCCGTCGTGCCTGGCTGCCGTACTAAACCGTTGAGATATGAATATTAATCACGAAAATTTCTAGGAAGCTGATTCAGATTGTGTCCGAATTTTATCACGGAATTATTGCCTTGATAGTAGGCAATATCTACGTGATTGAATTCTATGGTGGCAGGTTCGTAATTTTTCGGAAACGATTAATTTAATATCATATACTATTTTAGCTTCTGGTGAGTGTATTAAACGTTACAAGGAAGGCTTACGACTAACTATTATATTTATCATTATTGAATAACAAATATGTCCTTAATGTTAATTAAAGGAATATCATAAATACATATATAACTTTTTGGTAGCATGTACAGTTGGTTGCCAAATTAATAGGGACACCTATGAAAATTGTGTAAATCTCGCCTTGCATTCATAAAACAATGACGTGAATAATTTTTTATTAAAAAAAATATATAATTAGACACCATATTTATTCTTATTCTGCATTTATTTTTTTGTTTAATAATATTAAAACATTATCGTGCAGTAAATTACAATTTTGTTGTATCGTTAAAATAATTACTCCCTTTATATTAACTCGTGGCGTCTGCTTGCTTGCCGTCAACAAAAACTTTGGATCGATTTTTGACCCTTTTCCCGTGATCCAATCGAGCTGAAACTTGGCAAGTAGACTCGTGGCAACGATCAAGAAGATCTATCAAATTTTCGTTAAAAAAATTAATAATATTATAGTATAATTTCGGATTTTTAGAAATTTTATTGGTTTTTTTCAAATTGGAATTATTTGAAAAGTTTAATTACGGCGGCCCGATAACGTCGCGGAATATTTTCTAAATTTGAATTACTCCGTCGGTATGCATAATAGGTACTTGACTACGTATGTCAAAAATCTAAATTGACTGACAAATGTTTTTAGAATTACATCTGACATTTTAGAAATATATTAAATTACTGTAAGTTTAGTGTTATGTTATATGTTTTAATTCGTCTTTAATTGTTGTTATATTTTACAAAGAAAGGGAGTATAATAAAAACTTGGTTTTTATGGGTTACTTTTTTTTAATGTATTTATTTATGAGACTCCCGATCAGGAGTCTCATAAATAGTAATAAGTTTTTACAAAAAATGATGGCCTTATAGAAATAAACTTAAATTTTTAACGGATGTGACACATTGATAGTGTTTTCACTTACTAAAAGTGTCAGTGATGATTTCAGTAGCAAAAATAATTAATAAATAGCCATCAAATCCATGTTATTTAGAAGTAGAGACAATGCAAACATAAAAACCACAAAATATTGGTACTGTCCCTATTAATTTGGCTACCTACTGTATACTGTCCTAATCAATGGCGTCATCAATATGGTGATGACCCAATCAATGGCATGATCATGTGCTTTATACAAAGTTTGATTTTTTTTCGAAATTACTAAATATATTTTTCCTCTGGATTTAAGTCATCAATTTTAGTCCACGAAATAATCAAATTTCATGATTTTTATCTAAATAATCTATTCACGCAAGAAACATTTTGTTTTGATCTTCCAGTAAAATATTCCTTTCACAATATATAGGTAATGTAAATAATTTGCTTTATGAGAGCAATCAATATTTTTACTTCCTTTCTTTTAACTCGTGGCGTCTGCTTGCTTGCTTGACGAAAAAACTTTGGATCGATTTTTAACCCTTTTCCCGTGATCCAATCGAGCTGAAACATTGCAAGTAGACTCGTGGCGACGATCAAAAAGATCTATCAAATTTTCATTAAAAAATAATAATAATAGTATAAATTTGGTTTTTTCAAATTTTTAATGGTTTTTTCGTACAAGTTGTATGGAGATTCCGACGCATATGGTAGGCACGAAACCAGAGAATGAGAAAGGAAGTATTGTATAAACTTGGTTTTTATGGGTTACTTTTTTAATATATGTAATTAATAAGAAAATCATTTGTTTTAGTAACTAATTTGTTGAAAATACCAACAAGTTTCGGGGCCAATGGACCCTTCACCAGGATACGACGTATAATAAAAATTCAAATCCAAAATCAAAGTTTACATAAACAATAACAAAATAAAAATAAATATATAGAAGATGAATAAATAATTATATATAGTAATAATGTTATTAATTATTTTTTTTATAATAATGGCAATATTTGGTAAATGTTCAAGTATTCGCGAACTATGCACCTTGATAGAGAGTATTGTAACATAGAGAATTATTAATATTTTGGTCGCGAATTAGGCTATAAAAACAGGGCCTCCTAGCATCGTAATAATGCTAGTGACAAACATTGTTATATAAAGAGCCATGTATTTCGATAGGTAGGTACATTATTTGGGTAAATCAATCCTTCTTAAAAAATCCCTCGTTTTTTTATTTAAAACTATTTAATATAACATCTTAATGAATACACCAGCTGTAGCTCGTCAAAAATGAAGAACGTTTAAACGTCGCTTCTTAGTGTATTTATTAATAAAAAAATAAAAATAGTGTTTAAAAAAGAAGTTACGGACAGACAGACAATGAAATTATTATTATTGGGCTAATAACATAACAATTTTGTCGCGTGGGATTTTTGTCACGGACATTTTATATTTGGACCAAATTCTCGTGGACGTTTTACCGTTGAACCATATGTCCGTGGACGTTTTGTCGTTCTAAAAAAAAAGAAAAAAACAAGATTTTTTTTAAATTACGGACGTTATAGGAAGTTACGAGCAGACAACAAAATTTTTCTTTTTTTTCAATTATTCAGTAACATTGTAGATTGACATTTAAAAAAAATATTGATTATATTATTTGTATATATCTATTTTTTTATTTGATTTACACCAACAGGGTGTAACTTACTGACGATGGAAAGGTTTTTCTGAAACATGTTGGTGTAAATAATTAAATAAAAAAGTAGATATATATAAATAATTCAATCGATATTTTTTTAAATTATTCTTATTGGGATATTGCAATCATGTAAATGATTAAAAGATTAATTGATAAATTCTTCAATAAACTCGGTGCGCTGAAATTAGAGGTGTGGCAAAGTCTCGATAGAATGCAGCAAGTAAGAGACGATGCCTGACTGACTCGCTTATCCATTCTCTCAATTTAATTGCTTTATTTATACCATCCGCTGTGTCATATTCATAAATAAGCCGACCATCTTCGCAGAAACCTGTCACTAAACTTTCCATCGCCGTATCTTTCAATTCATTCTCAATATAATCCCGTACGCGCTTCCAATCTTAGCTAACACTCTTTCCTTATTCTATTACACACTTGCGAGAATGGCTGCGTTCCTAATACCGTTGCGATCCCATAGCGCTGCTGTATGACGAAAAACCGTACAATGCAGAACGACATCGCAGATATATAGTGACATGGTTCGTGCATATTAGTTATTGCTTATCACACACGTGCTTTTCCTTGTTTACATATAGTATAATATTTTTGTTTGTTGTACATACTTAACCCAATTCCGCTTTGCGATTAATAAAGGTAAATTTTTATTTATTTTATTTATATATCTTTATTTAGTTAATGATACATTGTTTATCATTAGCTAATATTAAAAAACAATATATATACATATATATAGTATATATAATATATATTATATATATATATATTATATATATCTCTCTGGGGGTAAGGTAACCCGTCAAAATCTGGTCCTCAGAAGACCTTTCGTCAACCACTTTTCGCCTGAATCACAACAGGCATCTTCAGGTTGCTTGTTAATAAATTTCCGTCACGAGGGGCAGTGCGAACACGTCCGTTCGTATCGGAAGCTCATTACCAAGTGAGGTCTGGTAAGTTAAAGTCTAAATTTGGGTACTGTGGTCATTATTGGCTTTAATGATTTTCGGGAATTTTGTATTAAATAATGGGTGTTCCCGGTCGTTGCTGGCCTTAATGGCGTTTGTTTGGCTCCTTGTGATGCGCTTTGTACTTGATGTTGCTTCTCAATAGAAGCCATAGAAGAAGAAGAAGAAGACACAATTGTCGGTGGTTATATTTAATTGATTTTTGCACGCTAATATATTATTTTTATTTTTACTAAGAAATCTACTGTTGAATAAAATGCTTTTCCATGCCGTTGGGAGACGTATACCATCATCTCTATTGTTGATAATATTTATTCTTTTATATATCTCTATAGCTTCTCTAAATATCCTTACTGTTTCGTTTTGGACGTCCGCTATTATTCGTGTATTATTAAAGTCTATGCTGTGGCCTTCTTCGAGCGTGTGTTGGACAAGCGACGATGTTAGTTTTTTGTTGGCCATATCAACTCTATGTTCAGCAACCCTAGCAGATATCTTTCTGTTGCTTTTTCCAACATATGTCTGGTCGCACGATCCACATGGTATTTCGTATACACCATGGGACTCTAGGTGTATTTTGTCTTTTACACTGCGTAGAAGGCTAGATATTTTGTTTTCAGTCCTAAATATCGTTCTTATGTTATATTTTCTTAGTAGACGGCTGAGTTTATCTGTTGTCCCTCTTATATATGGTAAAAAGGCTGTTGATAAAGGTTTTTCCGTAATATCTTTAACTGTTTTATTTCTATTTTCAATGTCCGACTGGCGTTTAACTACTTTGTTAACTATTTGTTTAGAGAATCCATTACATTGTAGCGTATTTTTAAGATGGTTTATTTCTTCATTACGATGGTCGGAGTCGGATATTTTTATTGCTCTTGACACCAATGTATTTGCAACTGATGCAATTTGCGCCGGGTGATGGTTAGAAGATGCATGGAGATACCTGTCTGTGTGCGTAGCCTTTCTGTAATGCCTTTCTTGCGGCCACACTGTTTTTGGCCAGATTTTGACGCGGGTTACCCCCAAAGAAATCAATACTAACATTTCTAACACCCGTGAAAACCTTCATTATAACATATATATATATATGGTGTATATATATATATATATATATGTTACGGATTTTTTTTATCAACGTTGATTTAAAAAATCGGAAACTAACTTCTTCCCTTGTCCACCATTCTCTAATGGAGAATCATAAAATAGATTTCGACAATTCAAAAGTAGTTGCCAGCCTCAATAATGAAACATTTAGAATCCACAGAGAGGCAATTGAAATAAATAAAAGAAATAGTAATATAATGAACAACAGAGACAATAGCATTCGACTTCCGACCGCATGGAGTAACATTCTTAATAATAATAATCAAATTCCTAATACAAATAATATTAATAATAAACCGCATATCACGATGGAAACACCGAAGCAATTAGAAAATCCAACCTTTTCAACATTGTATAATGACGATAGTAAAGTAAATATACGGATTACTAGAAGCCGAGCAAAACTCATTAGCAGCGTCGCTGGAACCCACTCCTCCAAAACACCTGATGCAGAATTTCTCAAACTTTCACTTGACGGTGAGCTCCGGACCCAAACGGTTGTACGCTTTTTGGAGAAGCAGCTCATCGACAAGGCGCCCTGAAGATGAGCAGTGAGATCTGTTCGAAACGTCGGCAGAGGACTGGTCCTGACGACCAGAATTTGACGCGGGTTACCCCCAAAGTAGTTAGAACTAACACATATTGCACCCATGAAAGCCTTCGATGTAACATATATATATATATATAATATATTATATATATATATATATAAATGTACACTTTTTAATAATTAATTAAATAATATTTCTCTTCATACATATTCCATTGTTATGTGCCGTTTACATTCTTGTTTGAAGATTTTGATTCTGCTTAGCTTTCTCACATCTTCTGGAAGGTTATTGTACTCATTTATTCCCTTGTAGTAAATACAGTTTTGTGTGTTTGTCTTTTTTCTATTTGGAATACTTATTTTGTTTGCATTTCTTGTATTATGTCTATGTATCTCTGTGTTATATTCGATCTTATTTTAAAAATTTAATGAAATAATTGCACAATGTATGCACGAATGTGGGTCAAGCAGTGCATTTTGTTATGGCAATTTCGCTGAGTCAGGTTGAATAAAATTGTTAATAGACTATGCGAGAGCACGCCTCAGACAGCGTTCAAAAAACTCTCGCATTCAAAAAAATGCAGTCGGACCTCCACGATCGGATCGGGCGGACCTCCACTGGGCGCCCACAGACTTTCTTTGTTATTTTACTTGAATACCTTCACTTGCTCTCGGAGCTTCTCACCTCCTCCTCACGCAATTGTAAATAAACACTATTTCATCCCATTAATCCACAACTCCCTAAAGTGGTGAACCCGACGTAATGTTTTTTTTCGGTTGCGAAATCGACGTGATGAAAGGCGTCGTCTCAATTGAACCGTGATGGGTCGAAA
>JADDOH010014771.1:0-41985 GCA_016648135.1 Agrypnia vestita | reverse complement strand
GTCCCAGACACCGTAGCTGGGATTTCTTGATAGATATTAATAAGGGTTCCACTTTGAGACGTTCTCTTATTTGCGTAATTCTGATTCTGTCCCTTCTGGTAACTCCTACTGGTAACTACTTTTGTAGCCTTGAGCAGGTTTTTTCGGCCAAGAAGTTGTATTTTGTTCCAAATCTGAAAACCTTTCATATATTTTTGCCTCCGAGAGACTTGTATGATTTATCTTTATTTATAATAACTGTGGACATAATCCAGTTATTGTGTTCTCAGAACATACTGTCACGTGTCTTGGCTAGGGAGGAGTGAATGAAAATACTGTAAATTAATTAGCGATTTATTAATTAACTATTGATAAATTATTACATCACTCGTAAACGCACACTTTATTATAGCTGGATAATACGTGTTTAACATTCACTAGAATATTTCATCCAATTCTCGCTCGTAATATTAATCATTTATCTATTTTGCCAGTTAGGTATTCGATTATTCACGACTGGTCACTCTGGGCATCGGCTCGCGCCTCACGCGTACTTCGCACTGATTCACACTGAAAAAACTGTCAACACGACAGCTCTATCGGCGGCCTAGATCCGCGCTATTTATGTTAATTCAAAAACTGGATTATTGAACCTCCTAGAGTATTCTAGTATTTATGAAAAGGTTCTCGTTGCTTCTAGGCTTTTCCAGGTGTCTGTAAACCTTTCGTGAAGGTTGTAGGTTTCTGAAGACCCTTCTCGATGTTAAGATAGTGTTATCACATATAGCAAGGACTTTGGACAATGCGCATTTCTTTGATTACCATTCAATATAAAAATACTGGTGAGATGATTTATTATAATTTAAAAAATTATTTTTGAGAAGCGATCGCCTTCCTTGTCTAACAGTTGTGCTTGACTTACTCGTCACTCGAATGGATTTCAAACTAAAATGCACCATTTTAATTAAAATGCTCACTCATTTCTTATTATTGTTGTATGAAGGTGTGTTTAATTATTAAAATAGGTAACGTGAGTATGGATCGACAAAAGTTGAAGTACCGTTTGTCGGGGTATGACAGTATTTTGAAATTAACTGTTTTAGTAGTTGAAAATATAAATAAATGTGAATGCGGGGGATTGTACTCCAGATGAATGAGTACCTATTCATAATTTTATATTTATCAATATTCTCTACTTCTTTATAATATATTTTTTTTAATTATACCTTAGGTAAATATACTGGGAACGGAAAACGTATCTATAAAGTTTCAATTTAATATTCCAGTTTTTGTCAAATGGGGCATGTCTTTGGTAAGTACTAAAGGGGATGGTTTCTTCGCAGCTGATATTCCTAATACAAAATCTATTTATGCGTAATACTAAGATTATGAAGGTTAATAACTTCTCGTCACAACCCTCAAAGTGTACAAAAAGGTCCGAATAGGCTGTATTATCTCCTGATCTGTGCAACATCTACAGGGAATACATATACAGGGTTATTTGGAAAACATTAATAAACTCGCAGGACTATACTCCTGCCTTGATTATGAGTCAAAAATATTCAAGCTATTATGACCTAATATCAATAGTTAAGAAGATATGCGACATCAAAGTTTGCATTTTTTTTCAATATTTCTGACTTATTTTTTGTAAAACATTGGAATATAATTACAGTAACTTATATCGAATATGAAAAATTCATTCCACTTTAATACGGGTCAAATAAAAAAATAAAAATGTTCGAATTCCAACTGGAATTTTTTCAGGATTTTAATAATTTAACTTAATTTGTATTGAAATGAATGAATTGTTCGTAATTGATATTAGTTACTCCAACGTTTTACAAAAAATAAGTCAGAAATATTGAAAAACTGCAAACTTTGATGTCGCATATCTCAATAACTGTTGATATTAATTAGGTCATGATACCTTGAACATTTTCGACTCATAATCAAGGCAGAAGTATAGTCCTGCGAGGTTATTAATGTTTTCCAAATAACCCAGTATATTTGTTTAGTGAGAAGTACACAAGATAGAAGCGAAGAAGGTTATTCAATAGATTGTTAAAAGTCTTTTAACGAAGGATACTAATTGTGACTAGCAAAAACCAACCGAATAACATGTCTCCTTTGACATTTTTAAGCTGTGATCTCAGGTATTAATTTGATATTAACAATAAAACTTTTACCAACACTTCTCCTCTCCTCTCAATACTCCCGTCACAAACACCTTTATACCAGTGACCCCGCCTCCTTGTGTAAGTATGTAAATAATAAATTATTTGTGTTTCCACCTAATCCATGTAAAAAAAAAAAAATTTAAATTTAGTCAGTTAAATACTTCACCTGTCAGTGAGAGATTTTGATAATTTTTGAACTTGATTAAAAAAAAATAAACTCAAGTCAAGATAACACCATAAATATTTTTCGTTAGATTCCTGATTGTTTTGTAGGCTTGTTAGTGCATGCTTGTTTCTGACAAGATTAACACGCATGTGATAAATATTGGTGAAAGTTTAACAATACTATGGTTGTAGTGTATAGTGTAGTGTAGTGTTGGTCCCGACAAAGAAAAGGGTACGTCTCGAAACCGGTAGACCTTAATTCTGGTAGTGGTTTTTACTAAGTTAACTTACATTCTGTTAAATGTTTTTCATCTAATTTAATAGTCATCATGAATAATCTCAGCAATGTTAAGGCCAAATCTAACAATAATATAAATAATTTTCATTCATAAATAACTTCATGCATTCATGTAAAAAACTGAAGAAACAACTATTTATTCATTTACTAGGTGTGCCCGCGCGGCTTCGCACGCGTAGATTTTTAGGACACTGTTTGGATCGTCATAGAACTTTCGCGAACCTTCTAGTACATCTCCTTCCAGAACTTTCAAGAAATTTATCGAATGTTCAGGAACCTTCTAGACACACCGACACAGCGCCTATTTTGAAGCAATCTGAAGCATTTGCGGCCTTCCCATAACAAAACAATGTGCTAGAAAGCACATTTTTGCCAACCACGCACAGCCACCCCCACCAAACTCGCATATTTTTATGATGTGACACCAAGAAATAACCACCACAATAACCACCGGTGTGTGGTTGTGGCTGGTTGTGGAGAAAACTTGGCGGGTAGGTATAAAGTTCTCTATAGTAGAATATATATATATATAGTATATATATATATATATTATTCGGTCCGTACAATGAAATTGACGTTAGTATGGGCGGAACCTATAAACAGCACGATTTTTTTTTAGGCGATATATTTTATTAATCAAAGTAGCTACCATTGACTATCCTATGCACTTTTGCCCATCTCATAGTATCATTCGCTCCCTTTTTACTATAAAAAAACCATTCGGACGGAATAAATAAATCTTTGATAGGCGGTTTGGAATGCCCCATTCGGAGTTGAATTTTTTCTTGCAAGAAGTTATCCAAATCAAAAAAAATGGTTGATCTGTTGCGGGCAAGGTCCCGGAGAGTCCGGTGGATGTCTTATGACCATCACCAATCGAAGCTCCTCTAATTTGGTAGCCGTCTGTTGTGCAGTGTGTGGTCTAGCGTTATCATGAAGCAGCAGTGGCCTAGAGCGATTAACCAGCCTCGGTTATTTAGCAGCTAGCTTTTCCATCATGGTTTGCAGTTGCTGACAATAGACATCTGCCGTAATCGTCTGGCCAGATTTAAGAAAGCTATAGTGAACGACACCAGCAATAGTCCACCAAACGCTCACAAGTAACTTTTTTGGAGTAAATTTTCGCTTGGGGCATGGTTTGGCTGGTTCGGCAGGGTTCAGCCATTGCGATGAGCGCTTCCGATTATCGTACAGGATCCACTTTTCAACACAGGTAATGATTCGATTTAAAATCCCTTCATTATTGTGCCGGTTGAGTAATGCAACGCAGCAGTCAACGCGCGTTTGTTGATTTGCTTCACTCAATTCGTGAGGTACCCACCTTTCAAGCTTTTTCACCTTACCAATTTGCTTCAAGTGGATTAAAACAGTTTATCACTAACACCGCAGCCTGCAGCTAACTCGGATGTGGTTTGCGATGGATCCGCTTCCACAATAGCCTTCAATTTTTCATTATCAACTTTGGTCTCCGGCCGTCCACGGGGCTTGTTCTGCAGGTCGAAATTTCCAGAACGAAAACGTTGGAACCAAAAACGCACTGTGTTTTCTTTTGCGGCACCGTCGCCATACACATCATTAATCCTTCGAGCCGTTTCTGCAGCACTGGTGCCACGGTGGAACTCGTACTCGTAAATAACGCGATATTTCAAGTTTTTCATTTTGTAAACTGAGTGACGCAAAGAAAAAAACAATTGAGGAAAAAACAAATGAATTATAATTTTCAAAACACAAATACATGAGTAAATAGCTGTATAAATTTGGATTTGGAATTCCTAGCCAAAGAGAAGATATTTGAGATCAAATTTGCCAGTACGGCAAAACCTCAATTTCATATGTAAGGACCTAATATATATATATATATATTGATGTATTAATAAATGTTTTCCATCCATTTAATGATGATTGAATATAATAAACTATAATGTTGATATTGATGCATATTTTATGCAACCAAATGACTAGATTAGGCCAAGCTCGCTCTTCTAAGTGAACACCTGACTCGAAACGGACTTTTTGAATATTTATTTGGAAGAATAATACGCCCGACCGCTGGATATTATTTATTAATGTGCTGTGAAAACATAATTTCTTCTGGGTTACTCTGCCGCGGGTAGGTTTTTGTTGTAGCTGATGTTTCGGGCCATTTTTCAAAGGCCGTTATCGGGCTTGGCGTTTCTTACCATCCCATTAAATATTTTCAGAAATGTACTGTTCTCTTTACGTATTCTATGTTTTTAAAAATAATAATTTCACTTTTTCTTTTAATATAGAATAATCAAGTGAATAAAATGAACGTAAATGGGTATTTATTTACGCTACTTTGTTTACAAATGTAAGATTCAAATATATACATAGATTTATACCTTTATATAAAATCATTTTATTATGTATTAAAAACTATTGATCATAAAAAAACATTGATTATCTCAAAATAAGAAAATTGGTATTATTTATGGAAAGATAATTGAACGTAATTATGCAGAAAGCTTTCTTCCCACAAAATTCTGAAAATGAGTTATACACGGCTTTGGACAGGTCACTCTACATATAGAACAAAATAAGTACTGTTTTCGGTACATTTACATCTTAAATGTTAAACGTGTCATATATTCATAATATTTTTTTTTATATTTACATTAAAAAAAACATAAATATATCTCTACAATGAGCCCTATGAAAAAAAATACCCCATCATGAATCAATTATCGACATGTTAGGTTTTTGAAGATTTAAATTTTTAGAAACCGTCAAATTATTGTTTGACAATCAAAGTTCATGTAAATTAGATACTGTTATAAAAATATATTTATTACTCCCTTTCTTTGAACTCGTAGTGACTACGGTTTTTTGTATGCCGGAAAAACTTTGGATCGATTTTTAACCCTTTTCCCGTGATCCAATCTAGCTGAAACTTTGCAGGCAGACTCAGGGCGACGATAAAAATGATCTAACAAATTTTTGTTTAAAAAATGTAATAATTTTAGAATAATTTTGGATTTTTCTAAATTTTAATGTTTTTCTTAAATTGGAATCAATACAAATGAATAATAAATAACCCGACGCGTGCATTAGGCACGAATCCTGATTCAATGAGAAAGGGATTATAATAAAAACTATAATAATAAATAAATAAAAATATAATTTTAACTGTTCTATTATATATACAATTTGTTACTATCCATGCATATGATTTTTTATATATATTACTTTACTTTTACTATTGCTTTTGTATTATACAATATATACTGTTCTTATTATACACATTTTATATTTACATACTCAATTAATTAATTAATTAATCTTATAGTTATATAGTATTTTGTTGTATATCTTTATTATTTTTTGTTCTCACTATATTGTTCAGCTGCTCATCTCGGCACAGGTTCTTCCTAGTGAGATGGGCGACTCCATCTCTATGTCATGTAACAAGATGAAGATAAATAGATAAAAAAAAAATAGTAACTTGGTTTTTATGGGTTAGTTTTTTTTTATCAGTAAAGTTGACTAATCATACGTAAGTGTTAATGAAACTCAGCTCGAACGTGTTGATAATTACATATGTGTACCTAGCGCAGAAAATTTCCATACCCGGAAGCGCATCCGGTGAAATTTTCCCCGGAACAATGCCGGTGTGCAGTGCATTCGGGCGCCAGAACACGACGTTCAAAAGTGATCCCCCATTGTGTGTAAAATGAAAAGTGTTCAATCATCGAATCTAACGTACTCTTAACTTCATTCACTGCGGTGTACCTGCAGCCGCGTGCGTCAGACATCGGAGTACATGCTTTCGGTGTGCGAGTGCACGGGAGCTGTGAGAGGGGAGAGTCCCATCATAATTTTGATATAAAAACAGAGGTGAATATATTAAATACCAATAATAAAGGGTTAAAACTTAATAAAATGTAATTTTTACATATTCGTAAAGTCATAAAAAACAATATTCCTCTAATTAATCATCAAATTAATTTCCTCTACAGTCCTCTTTTTGATTTAAAATTATCAGGTAACACCCAATATTTGTCAAAGCCCTCTATAGACCCCATCCCGTCTCCCTCTCTCCTCTACTCAAATTCTTAATAGTTAATACTTAATCTCTGTGAGGCATCTATAATATACATTAATTTCTTAATAGTATTTTGAAGAGTATTTTGTGAAGGTTTTGGTGTGTTAATAATTCCATGATTGTGGTGTGTAGTGATATTTATATGCTAGTATAGTGGTTGTCCTGACGAAGAGACGGGTTACGTCTCGAAACCGGTAGACAAAAATTATTTTTTAGTGGATATATACTAACATAAATAACATTTTGTTAACTCCTGTGTGTCGGTGGTGTGACGTAGATCTACATATCATAGAAAATATTAAATATCTACCTTATTTTTCAAAACTAAAAGGTAATTTTTTTTTGTAATCATCGAATAAACATTTTCACACCAAAATGACTTAATTAAATTGTTACCAATCTACGGATTTTTTAATTAAAAAATATTTATTCATTTCTCTCGTATTTTCGGCCAGTGTGTAAAAGAGATCAGAGTATTGCACGTCGCAGTTAAATGGAATAAGAAAGAGCACAACAATATCACACATTTTATGTAGAACAGAAACGCGGTTACTTGGGTTTCGGCGAAAGGGAAAACAATATCGAAAGAGCACGGTAGAGTCGCGTAATACTGCAGTCGACCGCGTCGTTGAGTTTAGTTGGTAAGGATACGTCGGCGTGAGCGCACGCAAATTCGATATGTCATGATTTTATGATTATTTACTAAAATAATACAAATATGTATGTTTACCTTACATATTTATGTAAAGGAACTTTTAAAAAGTCTTTATGTATTGAAAATATATAATTTTTAGCGCATATTTAAAACTATGTTGATTTTTGGTCATGTAACACTGTGTTACACCACCGTTCTCGAAGGTATTTCTTAGCACAGTCTTTTAAGAGTTAAAATGTTAGAAGGTTCTGAAGGGGTATAGCAACGCCCCCTCAGAACAATGACCTCATCAGAGATGGAAGAAACCTCGGACTTTTTTGTGAGTTTACCCGAGTGTGGGTGTCTCGCTGGGGGCTGCTACGTGAATGCTAATCTGTCGACTGCGGACTCGATGTGTCAGAGCTGAACTACATTTTTATTATAGCATTGTTTTTGTCCTTCCCTGCAAGTGAGACAGTCGTTTACTGCCCTTTTCTCACAGTTCTCTCAGTCCTCTTTCCTTGCTAATCCTACATTTTATGATACTATACTTATGTAACCTAATAAATTTTAAAATAAAAAGCGGTTTGTGAGGAGAGGTAGTGTGAATGAACTTTTGTAGCCTTTTCGTGCCTGTCGCCCACTACACGACCCGGCATGGAAATGGATTTTTAATTTAAAAGTTGTCAAACTGGTGACGAAAGAGTAGGACCAATATGGGAGCTTTTGCTCAGAAATACGGTCCTGGAAATGCTGTGGGTGTATATTCACAATAGAATACGCCAAGAAAACGATTTTGCGCTAGGTAGCTCACACTAATCGAAGGATCGTCAGAAAAAAATAAAAAATGGCTCAAATCCTGACAAATAACTATTGATTGAATCTAGCAGTGGATATAAAATGGGATATTGTCAAAAGATGTTAAAATTTGAGAAACCGCACATAATCGAAATTTACCGAACAATCTAGAAAGTTCTAGAAATATTTGGAATACACGAAAATATACCAGAAATTTCCTGAAATCCAAAGTCTTTATAAAAATACAGGTGATGCCGCGTGGGACAGTTTGTAATTGACAGCCGGCGAAGACCATAGAAACAGCGACAAGCGAAAGCGGTGAGTCAGTGCGAATCATAATCGCCCTGTGAAGAAGTATTAAAGTGCTCACTTGCGTGCGAATATTCTCAATAGTGATCGATGCGATAGAAACGGCGTAGAATAAAAGGTTTCACAGAAGATTTTTGAGAGACAATTACTGCAAATCACAAAATATAACTACAATTTGGTTTGTATCCAGTGATTGTTCATTAAATAAAAATCAAATTCATTTTGAATGTTTTCTCCCACCGAATCGCCCCAATCCGATAATAATGTCAATGAAATTAAGGGAAGAAAATATTCAAAAGGATCAACAGATATGTATGTGGATGGTGAGTTTTAAAACTGATTTTTTTTTGTTCATTTGAGTAGAAGTAAGCAGACGTAATAGAGTGCCTCACTTACTTCCAACCATTATACAACTTAGCACCTCGTTTCACAGACCATTCGCTTTATAGTACAGGAGGGAGGCTTTGTAGGTTGGAAATTATAAAAATGAGCAGCAGAAGTATGTGTGAAATTGAGTTCTGTTTTTTGCTACACTTTAACAAATTGCATTGAATTTAGTTAAATACCGCTGGGTGAATCTGCCATATAAGATTTTTAAATCGGTAATCATGTATCAGTAAAAACAAAATACAATCTACATTTTTTTTTAAATATTGGATATTTTAAAATGTGTGCGAGTTTTCATTAAAGTTCAGTGCTCTGGGAAGAGCTCTATAAACTCTATTCAATATTGCCTTCTCAATATCACTTATTTTTTGCTCTACGTTTACTGAAGTATTTGAAACTATTTATGAAAATATGAAAAGAAATTTCAGTTTGATCCGCAACAAGATACATTCTAAGAGAGGATAATTGAAAAATATTTACATTTTGCTATTACAATTACATTACACAAGATTCTCAGCGGAGCTATTGATTCTCTCTCTCTATCTGATATAAATTTGCATGTTAAACCCCGTATAAGAAACCCGGAGTTCTTCAGAAGAAGTCAGCACACTAATAATGTCGGTTACTTTTCTCCCATTACAAGGTTGTGTCGCACATATAATTTGTATTGTGCTGACCCTAACATTGATGCTGATATTCTTGCAGACACCTTATCTTCATTCAAAAACTCACTCATACATAACATGCATTTTCTAAACGACGACATGAACCTATAGATCCATTAAATACTAATCGCACTACACTCGAACACAAATATATAATATACATAAATGTACATGTAAAATATAATTAATTACAAAAATACATGTTACTAGAGCGTGCCGAAGACACTTGTATTTGGGATAATGGGCATAGTCTTCACTATAATGTTTATTATCTGAGTATCATGTACCCATTATCCTGTTAGTATCTTTAATAAATAAAAAAATAATAAAAAAATTACGAAATAGAAGGTTTTGAATTTAACGCAAAGTAAATTCGCCTATCGCAATTTGTAATCAAAATGATTGACAAAAAAATATTCCGGGGATATTAAACAAGTTCGAATCTTTTCCGTCATAATCAAATTCGGCAGCGGAAATGTGTAAAAAAAATGTCCATACTCCGCGGGATAAAAAGGGTTTTTACATAAATGGAGCCCGCATCCGGAAAGTTTTTATTTGTTTAATAGGCTATCAGAGTTTTCCGCAAAAGTTTGAATTACTCTTACAACATTCCACTTTTATTTCAATACTCGAATAAATCTGTCAAATTTGTATCTATATCCCCGTGACATGAAACTTGTAAGCGACAACAAAAGATTTATTACTTCCCCGGCATTTCTCATAGATAACGGCGTGAATAATAACCCAATTTATTTTCAGGATGCCGTCAGTTTCCGCAACTTTTTAGATTGAAAAGTTTCAATCCAATGTTCGTTCATAGCGTCACTCACTTACAATAAATTACACGGAAACGTTGCGTGATTTATTACGCAGTTTAAAAATTAAATGACTCCATATTTGTTTATAATACTATTATACACTTTGCAATAAATATAACAATTTGTTGTATTTATTGCAAAATTAAACATTTTATCGAAATAAAGAGAAGTATAGAAGAAAGAATTAAAGAACATTTAAGTAAACCATTTGCTGGAACATGACCATACTTTCGACATCAATTTAGGTCTTAAAATTTTAGAATATAACAAAAATAATAGGCAATAAGATAGTTTCGAAATTTTAGAAATAAGAAAAAATATTAACCTTAATAACAATATAATAAACAGTCAAATTCAATTCCAAAACAACCCCATTCTTAACATTTTTCCAATTATAAATAATAAAAACCAACATTAACAATCCCTTAATTATTCCCTAACAATCCCCCATCCCCTTCCCTTTCATTTACTCCACCTACTCTCCACCCCACTACTTAGCTATATAATGATCATTTAATTTAGTATACTTTGTGTGATGTATTCACTTCCTGAGTATATTATTGTTTATTTTAGAACAAGGAAGGAATCCAATACACTGATCTTGTACAGTAATTATATATTTTATTCACAACCAATATCTCTCTGTGCGACCGCCAGTAACATAATGCCGTCACCCGTTTCCCCCGCTTCCTACCGCATACATTCATCTCTTTCACACTTTCACACTATCAATACGCACTGCTCACACCCACTCTACCACACTTTGTATCATCCTGAGGAAGGGAACTTCGTTCCCGAAACTTGTAGATGTGTTTATTCAAATTGAATAAAGAAAATAAATATTTAGTGAGGTATATCATGTCGCGTTTTATTTAATTATTTTATAATCAAATTTATAATGAACTTTGTTTACATATCCATTTGAGATTTAGTATTTAACTAATCATTATGATGAAGGAATTTATTTTTTTCCGATATCAGTTGGTTAAATATACAAATTCAAATGGATGTACCTATGTATAAACAAGGTTTATTATATATTTATAAAATTGTAATAATAATGTTGTTACAATTATATAATATTATACATTATTCAACGGTACATGTCACGTACACAGTAATTTGGTGAACATTTCTCAGAATAATCATAATACAGTTTCCAGTTTTCAGTACAATCATTTGATTGACAGGGGATTTGAGCCTCGTCTTGGTAGACCGCCAAGTTAGTCCTAATATTTATAACACAGGTACTCAAGTTTGTTTTAAAATCAATAAGAATATTTAAATGAAATGTATACTACTTTATTAAAGTTTTTTTAAATGTTCAAGTTTTTTGTTTGTAACATTGTGGAAATTCATTTTTAATATTTAAAAAAATGAGGGAAACAACACTGTTTTATTACACTATATTTATTTTGAATTGTTAGAACGTTTTCGGGATTTCTCCTATTGTCAATAACAAAATGTATACAACGTTGTAATAACAACGTTCCATTGTCATTGTCATTGTCACCATTGTCTCCTATTGTCAATAACAACGTTGTAAACGTGTTGTCATTGACAATGGGAGAAATCCCGAAAACGTTCTAACAATTCAAAGTAAATATAGTGGAATAAAACAGTGTTGTTTACCCTCATTTTTTAAATATTAAAGTTTTTTTATAAAATGCTGATAATAGGTCCTTACATATAAAATTGGCGTTTTGCCGTACTGGCAAATTTGATCTCAAATATCTTCTCTTTGGTTAGGAATTCCAAATCCAAATTTATACAGCTATTTACTCATGTATTTGTGTTTTGAAAATTATAATTCATTTGTTTTTTCCTCAATTTTTTTTTTCTTTGCGTCACTCAGTTTACAAAATGAAAAACTTGAAATATCGCGTTATTTACGAGTACGAGTTCCACCGTGGCACCAGTGCTGCAGAAACGGCTCAAAGGATTAATGATGTGTATGGCGACGATGCCGCAAAAGAAAACACAGTGCGTTTTTGGTTCCAACGTTTTCGTTCTGGAAATTTCGACCTGCAGAACAAGCCCCGTGGACGGTCGGAGACCAAAGTTGATAATGAAGAATTGAAGGCTATTGTGGAAGCGGATCCATCGAAAACCACATCCGAGTTAGCTGCAGGCTGCGGTGTTAGTGATAAAACTGTTTTGGTAAGGTGAAAAAGCTTGAAAGGTGGGTACCTCACGAATTGAGTGAAGCAAATCAACAAACGCGCGTTGACTGCTGCGTTGCATAACTCAACCGGCACAATAATGAAGGGAATTTAAATCGAATCATTACCTGTGATGAAAAGTGGATCCTGTACGATAATCGGAAGCGCTCATCGCAATGGCTGAACCCTGCCGAACCAGCCAAACCATGCCCCAAGCGAAAATTGACTCCAAAAAAGTTACTTGTGAGCGTTTGGTGGACTAGTGCTGGTGTCGTTCACTACAGCTTTCTTAAATCTGGCCAGACGATTACGGCAGATGTCTATTGTCAGCAACTGCAAACCATGATGGAAAAGCTAGGTGCTAAACAACCGAGGCTGGTTAATCGCTCTAGGCCACTGCTGCTTCATGATAACGCTAGACCACACACTGCACAACAGATGGCTACCAAATTAGAGGAGCTTCAATTGGAATGTCTAAGACATCCACCGTACTCTCCGGACCTTGCCACAACAGATTACCATTTTTTTCGAAATTTGGATAAGTTCTTGCAAAGGAAAAAATTCAACTCCGATGGGGCAGTCCAAACCGCCTTCAAAGATTTTATTAATTCTCGTCCGAATGGTTTTTTTAGTAAAGGAATCGATGAACTACCTATGAGATGGCAAAAGTGCATAGATAGCAATGGTACATACTTTGATTAAATAAATATATTATAATAAAAAAAATCGACTTTATGTTCCTCCCATAATAAACGCCAATTTCATATGTAAGGACCTAATATAAATTCATTAAACTTTTTAACATTTGAAAGAGCCACGATTATGATATTTTCATAGTTATATAAATACCAGGGTTTTGAATATAATGTAGTTTGGAAAAGCATACGATGCATTTAAAAAGTACATAGTGAACTCGAAAACAATATTTTTCATAGTACCTAATTTACTAGCCCCGTGGTAACTTGAAGCCAGTTTTCCAAATCGGAGAGATAATAATTTAAACGATTCGGGAGACATTCTCTTCTATATGAAATTAGAAAAAAAATATTTGTATGTCTTTTCTTATTCATGACTTTAGGCCACTGAAATTGATATTTTTAAAAATATTTATTTAAACTTTTTCCTCAAATGGGTTAACATCAATCAGTTTATCTTGTATCTTGAAGAAAGTCATGTCTAGAGATAGAACTCTCTTTAGTTGTTACAGATGATCTAACTTGTCTGTTCGAAGAAAGATTACTTGATAAATCCACAGTTAGGTCATGGGCACTAGTGATGGGTCCGCTCTGTACTCACTGCTACAATGTAGTACTACATTACATTGAAGTGCACACCTCGCACGTTTTGAAGTGTAGTGCACACTAAAAACTACAAACACCAAAGTTATTGAAAGTATAAACTTCAAATAGTACACTTCATTTCAAAGCGTACAATGTACACACACTTCAAAGTTATCGAAAGTATGAGAAACACACTTTAAATAGTGCATTTTTTACGTGAAATTTTTGGGAAGTTGATGTAGATAAATGAAGAGAATTGAAATTTTTTTGGAATCGAATGAAGAAATCTGGCTGGCGACCTTTTTTTTTTTTAGGTCGCCAAGTGTTACTTCGGAGAAAATATCGTTTGTAGTACAATTACTTCATTTCATTACTTCACTTCATTAATATTACAATTACTTGATTACTTCACTTCATTTCGTAGTACTACAATAACTTCGCTTCATGTAGTTTTTGCTTGATTACTTCACTTCATTTCGTAGTACTACAATAACTTCACTTCATGTAGTTTTTACTACAATTGTAGTGTACACTTTGTAGTCTTCAAACTGGTGAACGTGTGTGTGTTGTAGTCTTCATTTTGAAATGTAGTTTTTCCCTTCGCTAATTTCTCCATTACCCATTTCTCCCGCGTAGAGGTTTTGTTTAAAAATGTATTTTGGTCGTACCTGAAAATCAAATCTAGAGCTCGACTAACATAACATATGGCACCTTACACTTTATGAGTTTTACAAGCATATTTGTGAATAATTAATTAAAATGTCTTTATAATTAAAGGGATAAGTATCAGAAATTTATAAAATGTTGAATTTTAATTTTAGATACCAATTCTAATGCAGACAAGGTTTTTCTTGATTGTAGGCAGTTATTTCGTGGGTTTTATTAATTTGAAAAAAAAACTAAAAAACCTTGTAAACCATTGATAATTTTTTAAACGTCTACTGATTTCAATACCGTACTAAAAACTTATATAAATTAAATATTTAAGAGTCAGGTTTTAGATGAGGGTGAGGGAGTGGGGTGGAGTTTGACAGTGAGACATTGAAATGGGGAATACATTAAATAAGTAATGGATTATTAGTTCAATTTAATTGGATTACCAATTTAATTATATTAAATTTGCTGTTGAGGGACTTTTTTTCTACATTTCAAAATTATGTAACTTAAGGCCTCTTTTATATGAATGTTAGATTACGATGCCGTTTTTATTAAATATATTATAAAAATGATAATTAAGACATTTTTTGGAAGTTGTTCTATGAGGATTATTAAGACACACCCTTTTAAACATCGTATAACAAAGTTTATAAAAATATCAGGTAGAAGGTATGCTGAAGAAGTGATCCGTCCTTGACCTCTGAACTGGCAAAACTGCTTTACATAATTTAAAGCTTACTCTAATATAATATTAATTTTTGTAACTAATTTAATTCTTATCTTAATTTTGTATGTAAATTTTCATTTCTTTTACATTTCTTTTACATTTTCATTTTTGTATTCCTATGATTTACTTTATTATTATTGATCTACTTTGATTCTTACGTTTATTCTTTCTTAAATTGTCATTTGTTAATATTACATAAATATAATATGAGAATAACTGCCACAGAACAGGTTTTACCAAGTGTGGCAGTTATTTGTAACTTGTAAATAACGTAAAGTAATAACAAATGTAAATAAACAAAAAATAAATAAATAAATGTTTCAACATTTTGGGACTAATTTGATATAATGGCAAAAAAATATTTCCAATTGTTTTCAAAGTTCCCTAGTTACCAGTGTTCTTCAAAAATTTTCTTTTGTATTTTTACATTTAATATTTAGTTGCATTTCATACGGATGTTTGGTGATATCTTACAGATCATAATCGTTTTTATACCATACTAATGTACTTACATAAAATAAAAACATAAATGTTCGTTTGTTCTAAATCGATAATCTCCGAAAGTTCTTCACCGATTGTTTTGAAATTACGAGGATGTTTTTGCATACCTAATTTTTTTTTCATATACCTACTATTTATTTAATTAAATTTTCGATTATCCAAAATCATTAATCTCCTAAAGTTCTTTTTAACACAACTTTGCATTCGAATTCACACAAATTATTTGAAAAAAAGGCGCAAGTACCTACCCTTTCAATATTGATAAATATTTAGATATAACATTTTTCTAATTCAAATTTTTTCATAACGTTAGGTTGTCTTTGCTTAAATAAAACGTTTGAACCGATGAGAAAGTGCAGCCAATCGAATCGTGATATCTAAATATATAAAACTCAATGTCTGTCTGTCTGTCCTTCTGTCTGTCTGTTCTCTAAGCAAATCAACACCGTTTGTCCGATTCGACTTAAATTTTTCATAGTAATGCTTTAGAACATTTACCCCCTCCCATCCTACCCCTTCTCCTCCCCATAATATATTTTCAATGCAAATCTGTACCGTTCGACCGATCGAACTCAAAATTTGGTAACTTTTTTTTTTTTTTTTTTAAAAAAATAGAGATGTGAACACGGAATACGTGTCACATCAATATTCTTACTATTTTCAAACTAAGCTAAACGCTTGTGCTATGAAAATAGGACTAACTTGCTAGTCTGGAGTGAGGTTCGAACCAGCGACCTTTGGATCACGAGTCCAGTGTCCTAACCACAAGACCAACAAGCTTAATCTTTAGAACCCGGCGGGTAACACAGGCGACATTTCCCTCCTCCACTTTTACCCCATCCCTTCCCCCTGATATATTTACAATGCCAATCTGTACCGTTTGACCGGTCGGACTCAAAATTAAGAAACTTATTCTTTAGGACCCGGCGGGTAACATTAGAACATTTTCCCTCCATTTTTACCCCTTCCCCTCCCCTGATATATTTTCAATCCAAATCTGTACCGTTCAACCGATCGTACTCAAATTTTGCATACTTATGCTTTAGGACACGGCGGGTAACAGAGGCGACATTTCTTCCCTCCTTTTTAACTCCTTTCCCTCCTATTTTCTTATTTATTTATATTTTCTTTTAATGAGCCTTTCAAAACCTCATTTTATCACAAGATTTTCGAGTTGTTCTTCTTTATAGGATTGCAGTAAAAAAGTTAACGCATCAACTGAATTAGCTAAATATAAATACAGAACGCATGGATAATGAGAAATTATTTTTGCATAAAGCTGATGTTATTTAAACATTTTTTATATCACTAATATTGGTTATGCTTTAAAATATTTTTTCCGACATAAACAAGATCACCAAAAAATAACTCACTCACACTCAACAAGGGCACAGGTGAACAGCGAATATCTTGTACCAAAATTCACAAAAACATTTTCACAAAGATTTCACCTCTTCCAAGCACCAAAAATATTCAATACTCTTAACACTACACTAAAAACTTGTAGCCATAGTCTCGCATATTTTTCTTCAAAAGTGAAACTATGGCTGCATGAAAAGGGAAGGAAGCATGTCCAAAACCTACTAAAATCCATGACATAAACTAAATTTGAAAAATACTAATCCTACAAGAACATTTACTTTCATTTTTCTAAATACTTTTAATTGTTTTATTTTATTTTATTTTATTTTATTAAATATCCTATTCAGATCATTTTTTTTTCCTTTGTCTATAATAGAATTAATTAACACCATTATTAGATTGTAAACATTTAATTATTACTATTACTCAATTTTAATTGGCAATAATATTGATTCACAAATGTTACATAAATACTAAATATTCTTGAACATTATACTACTGGAAGAGCACTGTCTGCTATAATACAGTAAACTACTAGTGTAGCAGGCAGGGCATCAAATTAATTGTAGTGTTTACTTGCTGCCAAGACTCTCAGCAACAATGAAAAAAGCTTAATTTAATTTTGTAAACACTAATTGTAAACTTTGTAAACTTTGTAACATTGAATAAATTGTAAACTTTGTAAACTTTGTAACATTGCAACATTGTAACATTGTAACATTGAATAAACATTGAATAAACATTGAATAAACATTGAATAAACATTGAATAAACATTGAATGTGCAATGATTAAAATCACTAGAACATTTTTCTAGCCATTGTTAATAATAATGATGTTACTATATCAATCCTCTAAAAATACAAAAAAAAAATATTCTTCTTCTGTGCAAAAAACCGACTTACAATTTTTTCAATTCGCATTCACATCAAAAATAGTTGGATATTAGGAACAGGTGTTACGTGCAAGCAATAATACTCCGCAAGAAAAATATATCCAATTACATCTTCATTTAGTATTTAAGACAAATTTACAGTGATGGATCAATGTCGAGAGCTTTAAAGTAAAAGGAAATTAAGGATATGAAAGAAATAAATTTTATCTCGCCTTCCTCGCGAGAGAGCGAGATAGCGCTTACTCGTATATATCAGTTCTATCGCTTTAGCCGTAAAAGTCTGAATGGCATCAAAACGGTGTTTAAATCAATCATAAATCAATATCTGATCTGCGGATGTGATGAAATTGCTCCATATTTCATCTCAATTCTTGTAAATTTAAATATAGGTACTGCCGTGCTATATCGTTGCGCAAAATAAACCACGATTTTAATAAAACTGAAAAATGATACCATAAAATATTAGGCAATATAGATTTTTGATGTGTTATATGTTTCCTCTCGCTTTCCTGCAATCTGTGGTAGTGATTTCGTGATCAAAGACGGAAATGCGTAACAGGAAATAAGACGCCGGGGAAGCGCGCGCAATTTCATTCAACCAATGAGCGTGCGCGATGGAAAAAATTATCGTTTATAAACAAATCAATGTTCAGCAAGTGCCATCACAGCGAAGACGCACACTTCCAATGCTCAGCTTCAAGCTTCTGATTTTGTATATATGTTGCAAGGCTGGTGTCAGGCGTGTGGTTGTTGTAACTTGGATAAATTTTGGCTTATATCTTCGAAACTATCCAATATATACTTAACTACCCTTAATGATAAATAATGATAATGATAAAAGCTTTAGCAAACAACTGGCTTACCTCCAAAGGTAGAACAGCAACTGAAAATTTACTTTTATTTACTGTAATTGTATAATAATGTCTACAAATAAAAATATATACCTATATTAATAAATAAATTAATTAAGGAAAATAAAAAATAATCTTAAACAAAACTTTAACCCTTTTTACATTCAACAATTATTCTACACATATTTACACTTGGACTTATGACTCACTCAACTTTCACTAACATTGCACATGATACTTTGTAGATATATAATGACTACCTTATGAAAATAAATATTACTGACGAATTCAAAAAAATATTATAATTGTGTTCTATAAAGCCACTCTGGGACAGGCGTAGCCTTGTAGAGTGGCATAATCCACAAATTTAACAAAAAAAATGTATAATTTATCTTATATTTTATTGTGAAACTAGTATTAAGTACCTTTATTTGTAAACAAGGATTTTTTGAAATAAATAAAAAAAAAAAAAATATTTATTCTCAGTTTTCATACAATATGTATAGCGGCACACTACCGCCATCTATGAGAATAAATAAAAACATGTAATTGACCAAACACATTTCTAAATAAAAATTCAATATAACATTAATGCACATTTAATAATTAATAAATATATAAGTATTAGCTTTTTTAAATTTTGATATTACTTCCTGTTTCAGCTCAATTGATATTTTTAATTGTGTGATGTCAAATGTTACACGTCATATGCGACTACTGTAAGGCTCGCTCGTTTTTTTTTAAATATCTGAATCAAATAGAGTGAGACTTACGTTTAATTTCATTTCACTGCCGATGAGTCGGCGTTTATTGGATAAGAAAAGATATTTGATTGCTTGATACTTGAACATAATACAAATAAATTGTTAGATATATAGAAATATTTGTTCTGAAGTAAGTAGCTTTTTTTTACATTTTATGCCCTTAGATCGACATCTTATATTTAATTTGAAAGAAAGTACATACAGTAAAAATCAAAAGCAAAAAATATAAAAGGATCATGCGAGATACAGGAAAATAATGAAAATTAATACAAACGATAGTTTTTTATTTCTTATCAAAACAGCGTCTTTAATGTGGATCTACAAAAAGCTAACTAAAAACAAAAAGAATAAGTTGAAATGCACAATTATATTTATTAAAATTGATTTTATTTATTAAAATTTATCATTCCCTAAATATTGGCATACATATGTATAAAACATTATTTCTCTTATATTAAAATTTTACATTTTTATCATATTGAAATTTCATACCACAAATATTTTCTAAGATTTATTTTATATAAATATAAAAACAAGAACACATATTTTTTAGTTCTTATTTAATTTTTATGGGACGCATTTCACCTAATGAGGGCATGATCAATCTCAAGATATAATACTAATTGAAAAAGCTACACACAAAAATAATACACTGTAAAAAGTTTTCATCCCGAATGATATACACTTTCATCCCTTAGAAAGATTAATCATGAAACTAGGTTTAACTCTTTTACAAGGCGAGCGAAATTTGTAAAATTGTGAGTGGGGGGTGAAGTATTCGGTAATGCCTCGATTAAATTTACTGCCTCAAAGGAGAGACGCAAATTGCAATTTGCAGGTTCTTATAGGTGGATACCCACCTGTCGTACTTCCGTTAAGTAGGTTTTAAGAATTACGCTTTCTTTCTACACTTCTAGTGACCGTATTGCGCAAAATATAGTAATTACTTAGTTGTATTTCTTAATAAGTTGCTCTATTGCAAAATAGCTCGATACATACGACAAAAGACTCGAAAATTTCCACATAATCTCATTAGAAAAAAGACGAAAAATCACAGACCTTATGACACTCCACAAAATAGTAAACAACAAACTAGACTCGCCCTCAATACTCTCGCAAATAGATATTAATATACCTGCCCGGTCTCTGAGATCCCAAACACTATTCCACACAAAGGTCTACAACACCAACATAGGTTATTTCTCTCCTCTACCTAGAATGCTAAACCAGTACAACGAGGTAACGTCATGTAACCCCAATATTGACATATTTCACATGACACAACCTCAGTTTAAGAGAGAAATTATATCGCTCCTGACCGAAAATAGTTTGAGCGTGTAAGACGGACTCTTCGGAAATCAACCTAAACAAAAATTTTATAGCCACAAAGCGCGGGTACACATTTTCTGACTTAATTGACCTGGGAGCCTACATGCCTATTATGTCGTGCGGAGAATGTGAACTTCGTTCATCTTGTAATCACTTACTGTAGTATACTTATATTGTATTATGTATTAATGTTTTTTCAATGTATCATCGTAAACTGTAACTGTACTAATCACCTTGTCCTAAATGACTATCCATTAGGGTCATTCTGACGTGTCGATAGTCTTTAAATTAAAAAAAAAAAAAATGTGAGTTAATAAAAATTGTTTTTTATTAATTAATTTCGACTTCTACACATCTAAACTATTCCACAAAAAATAATAATAGTACACTTCTCTTCTTCTCGTGCCCTGTCCGTTTAACGGACGTTGGCTATCATGTTGGCTATGCGGACTTTGTTTACTGCGGCCCGGAACAGCTCCACAGTAGACTGGCCAAACCATCTCAAGTTTTTCAGTCATGTAGTCCTCCTTCTTCCAGGGCCCCGACTTCCGGCAATCTTTCCCTGCATTATGAGATGCAAGATCTCGTATTTCTCTGAATGTCTCCTCACACGCCCTAGATAATGAAGTTAGTAATATACAAGTAAAATTATTTAAATTGATAAATATATAATCTCTTGCGCGGATTTTTCTGGGCTTCTCAGCAACATCACATGAATAAATCTGATGATAGTCCCTGAAATGAAAACCAAAGCGTCGACCGGAGAGTTGAAATATCGAGTATACGTGGCACCATGACCTAGAAAAGTAATTCCATACTTATCTGTCGTATCTTAAAAATATGTGTTTTTAAGTAATATTTTAAATTGTAAGAGCGTGATATTAGATTACAACTTAATAGAAAAATAGAAGTACAAACTTAATAGAATAGTAGAAAAATAGAGTACAAACTCAATTTTGTGCCTACATGTTGTATAGTTTTCAGATTTGCGTAATTCTTAATTATTCGTCTCAGTATATTTATTCTTACACTTTTCTGTCAAAGCTATTCACGGAACAAACGGGATTTCCTTAATTAATGTATATTATAGATATCTCACAGAGACGAAACTGTATTTCTTATGGGAAAGTAAGTATAGAAGTCATTTGGGTGTACATAGGACTTATGACCTATCTTATGGTTGGCTTTAGTGATCACTTTACACAATGTAACATTCGCCATTTCCACCCATGATAGAATATACCATCCAGCACTGTTCTGAAAGATTTGAACAAACTCAAAATATTCGGGATTTCCTTAGGTTATGATGCTTCCTTTTTCCATATTTAAGAGCTGAATTCCTGTCAGCGCTATGCTCTTCTTCATTATTGGCTGGGAAACCGTAAAAATACTTTTTCGTCTTCTTTCCTCATTTACATTTCGTAGATGTGAATTGTGGCTAATTATCCCCTTCGATTTTCAATGGTGTTTATGAACCTCCTTTACAAATCTCTAAGTTTAGCTTGTTCTTTGCATTTTTGAAGGAAACAATATTAAATAAGATAAATTTATCACAATTTGACCCAAATTACTGGTATGCAATCTTTTGAAAGGAAAATAATCCAATAGTTTTAAAGACAGCGACCTTCGAATTCTCTATTTTTATGGGAAGATTTTTCAATTAACATGAAAACTGTTTTTTGATCATTAAATATTTATCAGCCTTTGAAAAGCTTAATGAACAAAGAATAAATAGTTATATGACTTTGTTGAAGCAGCACCTTTAGTTTTAAAATACCACTCATATTAACTATTTTTCGCGAGCCAGCGGGTCTGGAAACTTGGTAAAAGCCGTGACACATTTTCACTCTGTCCACTCATCCATCTTCTGCTTTTATTCCATTACCGAAATAGTGTTATTTTAAAAAATATATTATGTTCTTGATATATTCAATAATTTATTTTTATTCACGTTCTTTTATAATAACTTTCTTTTTCATGGCGTACATAGAATAAACTAAATTGTAATCATATTCAGACTAAACAATTTTTAATTTTGTGGTCTTCTAGGACTAGCCTATATATATAAAGAAACCCGTGTTTCCGTACCTGCGAAGTTTTCTCCACAACCACCCACCGGTGGTTATGGTGGTGGATAGCCCTTGGTGTCACATCGAAAATATTGCGAGTTTGGTGGGGGTGGCTGCTCGTGGGTGGGAGTGGGTGACGAAAATGTGCTTTCTAGCACATTGTTTTGTTATGAGAAGGCCGCAAATGCTTCAGATTGTTTCAAAATAGGCACGCCGACTGTGTCGGTGAGTCTAGAAGGTTCCGGAAAAACCTGCTCTAGAAAGATCTGGAAGGAGAAGGTTCTAGAAAATTCCAGAAAGTTCTATAAGGTTTTAAACTGAGTGGCGGAATGTATCGGTGTGCCTAGAAGGTTCCTGTACATTCGATAAATTTCTTGAAAGTTCTGGAAGGAGAATTTCTATGACGATCCAAACAGTGTACTAAAAATCTACGCGTGCGAAGCCGCGCAGGCACAGATAGTAATCAATAGTTTGATCAATTGGCGAGTATTTTCTGGCTAGAACGTACATGCCATGACTCAATTCTTACATATTAATGCGTGTATAAATTTGTCATACATTAATATCCTTCATATAAAGGTTAATATCTTGGCTTTGTAATTGTTAGATGGCGTAGCCTTGGTAACGAAGCGCTGAAATGTCAAGAGATAGTATTGGTTAGATGTAATATAATAATTAAGTAGGCGTGTACCGGAGACAGCGGATCAACAAGGCATGATAGGCGGGAAACCTATGCACCCCTTCGTCATACTAAATACTATACCTGTTGATGAATCTGTGCCATGGAATCATGGTGCTACAGATACATTCACCCTACAGGGTTGGTGAAAGGCTAAGGGAATCAATTTTGGCAAAAAATTATACGGAAGCGTCGACAGGTACCCTGATAGCATATATAAATATTAACAGAATGTTAGTAAACTTAGTAAAAACCACGACCAGATTTACAGTCTACCGGTTTCGAGACGTACCCGTTTCTTCGTCAGGACCAACACTACACTACTATATTCACAGCACTATACACCCTAACCATAGTATTGTAAAACTATCACCACTATTGATCACATGCCTATTATTCTTGCCAGAGACAAGCATGCACTGAGCAATTCATATATAAATATTGGCAGACTAAGATGGTTACTCAGTTGCCTGGGAAATTTGAAAAAAATCAGCCTATGCTAAGGTACTTCAAGCAAGCCTAGCATCGATTAACTTCAAGTCACCTTAGTATTGGAGAAATTTTGAGGATTTTGTGTCTTATTTTTTACATAAAAGCCAAAATTCATGCTACCTTCCTCAGCTGGCATTAATTAACTTGGTTTCTTAATCTCCAGCACCTGAGAGTCTTAAATTTGTAAGTTCTTAAATGTGTATTCTATTCGTATCGTGCATCCTGTAAAAAAGGATAAAGTCAAAAAATCTAAATATATGCAAAAGTTTAGTAATGAAACTGTAATTTGTCATATAATCGTTAATTTATCGCAAAATAGTAAATTTATACCCTAAATGGAATCGATACCTGTTACTTTCTCAGAATCTCAAATTATACTGTATATTTACAACGAACAAGCGGTCCCGTTGAAAACATAAACTTGGAATCGTTCACAGTGACAAGAGATGAACTAACTTTAATACTGTTTCCATGTTCATTCATAATGAGTCATAAGAATGTAAAAAATCGAAAAAAAAACGTCTAGTTACGTTAGTAAAATTTAAGCAAATATTTGAATCAATTAGAAAAAGACATATAGAAAAGTCAAATAAACGAAAATATATTTTAGCTGCTACCGGGATTCGAAACATGGACCTCCACTCTATCCGGGAGTAGCGCATTATCTAGTTTCGCCACATCAACCTAGTACATTGACGTAAATTTTTCGACCTAATATGTAGTCCATTTATTAATTGATTCACATATTTTTCCATTTTACATATATATATTATTCCATGTTAAAATTCAATTAACAAATGACGACTTCATTGAAAACAAACTCAAAAAATAAAGACGAAAGATGAATAAATCATTAATAATTATCAAGATACATTATATTATAGATGTTTCATAGAGACGAAGCTATACTTTTATGTGGGAAAGTAGGTATGAAAGTCTTTTTGGGTGTTCATAAGTATGCAAGATAAACATATATACAACTCTATGAGACATCTATAATATATATATATATATATATTGATTAATGATGTCCCCCTGGGGATAAAACCCAGTATTGTGTTCTTGAAAAATTTGGAAATACTCAAAATATTATAAATTAATAATTATATAAATAATAGATTAGTTAATTTATCAAACAGGGATTACTTAAAAATGATTAGTGAATCAGAAAAAAATATCAGATAAGTGACAATACTTATTCCCAACTTGTGAAGCTGTCTGATGTAATGTGGGTTCTAGAGATAATTTTTATTGACATTGTCGCAATGAAATGATATCCTTTGTCTAGAGCTCCTACAAGGGAAGTACTAATTTTCTATGGGATGTGCGATGTGTAAAGTAACATTATGGTTGACTCATACCAGCTTCGCTGTATTATATTTGTGTAGATCTATCGGTCTACTTAAAAAATGAAATAAACTGCGAATAAACTTTTATCAGAAATATATATTAAACAATAAATCAGAAAAAAATTAAGAAATTATAAATTATTATAAAAAAAAATAAGAAATTATTAGTTATTATAAAAAAAAAATAAAAAAATAAAAAAATTATTGTTGCTGACATTCGTAGGAAATTGAATGTCAACGAATAAAATATCTACGCTGTCAAGAATATCTTTATCTTTATCTAGTAATCTTATTCTATTGACTATTTATATGTATGTTTCGTCTTGGGCGAAATTATTCACCCGTGTACAGTAATATTCATAAAAATTCATAAATATTCATAGCAAACAGAGTTGAAAAAATAATAATTTACTAAAGGCTAGTTTTTTTTTATATACGCTCGTACGATACGTTGGCGATGGTTTGAAACCATCATTGCCAGAACGATCAATCAAAAGTCTTATAAAATATTGATACGAAATACGAACTTACTACCTGATAAATATCAGTAACTTTCTAAGGAGTTTTTCACCACTGACTGTTAAGGTTATTGAGACAAATTATAGTGACAGAACCTACGGTATATTTTTTTATAAGATGAATAGTTTAAGTAAATTATTATTGTTCTTCTCTTAAATTAGTCAACGTAAATTATTAAAATTCTGAAATAATGACTTTTTTCAGTTAAAAAATAGTAAATTGTAATTTAATTCATGGAGGAATAAAGAATTCTTGGAAATTTTTTTAATGAAATATAAAACACTAGCTGTGCTCGCGCGGCTCCGCACGCGTTGATTTTTAATACATTGTTCGGATCGTCATAGAACTTTCGCGAACCTTCTACAACATTCTCCTTCCATTTCCATCCATCCAGAACTTTCAAAAAATTTATTGAATGTACAGGAACCTTCTAGACACACCGACACATTCCGCCACTAAGATTAGAACCTTATAGAACTTTCGGGAATTTTCTAGAACCTTCTCCTTCCAGAACTTTCTGAACCTTTTAGACTCACAGACATAGTCGGCGCGCCTATTTTGAAACAATCTGAAACATTTGCGGCCTTCCCATAGCAAAAAAATGTGCTAGAAAGCACATTTTCGTCACCCACTCCCACCCACGCACAGCCTCCCCCACCAAACTCGCATATTTTTGATGTGACACCAAGGGCTATACACCACCATAACCACCGGTGGGTGGTTGTGGCTGGTTGTAGAGAAAACTTGGCGGATAGGGAAACACGAGTTTCTTTATATATATATTATATATATATATTCTATATTTTATTTATTTTTATTTATTTATTTGTTTAACGCCCATTAGACTTTGACATAAAAATTAAAATAAATTTCAAAAGCACATACATTAAACAATATCTGTATAGCACCAAATCATGAGTATAAAAGTTAAAATTATAAAGTAAAGAGCAGCAATGTGTATAGGCTTTTACCTAAAAAATAACACAAAAAAAATATATATACATATATATATGTATGTGTATATATATATATATATATATTGATTATAATCTACTATGTTTTTTTAATAACTTTTTTAGACAAAACAAGCGCCATAAGGATAAAAACACCATCTTAATGCAGGAACATCCTTCTTGAAAAAAATGCAATTTTTTAATTAAATCTTTCGAAATTAAGCGAAAGGTATTTTTCTCAGATTCGATCTGTTATTCAATGACACTGAGCTCCTATTCGTTCTTTAAATAAGACAGTCTAAGACCCCTAATCAACATGACTATTGCTCCCACATCCAGTTCACGAAGAGGGTACGGGGTGGAGTTGGGGTATGAAGAAATTCGTCTGGGTAATTTATTGGGTCTTGTGGATTGCTTTTTCCAAAGGAATTAAGAGTTTCTTAAAAACAGTCCGTTAAATTAAAATTGTGGGTTTCACACACTTCCTCGATTTATTAAGTACATCAAATAAAATATCTTCAAATATATATTTTTTATTTTTTATTGATTCAGCAACATTATAGATTGACATTTAAAAAAATATTGATTGTATTATTTGTATGTACCTACTTATATTATTTGAGTAATTACACTAACATGATTTGTAAATATCTTTTCATCATCGGTAAATATAAATATGTAAAACATTTATAAAACATAGAAAACATATAAAACACCCTGACGATGGAAAGATTTTTCCGAAACATTTTGGTGTAATTAATCAAATAATATAAGGAGATACATACATATAATATAATCAATATTTTTAATCTTCAAATAACTTGAAATCACGTTGTTTTCATGCGGTGGTATATAACGTCTATCTTTCGCCGCGTCTACATTCATCTATCTTCTCGTTGATAAGCCATTATAATGACTTTTAGATTAAGGTTCAGACTCCATTGTATTTTATTATTCTTATACTTAGTTGACAAAATAATCACTAAAACGTTTTATATTATACCTAACTATTTATAAGTTTATAAAATACTAAATATTTGTGTAAATTTTGGAAACGATTTCATGATAAAAATTAAAATAAAGCAAAATTCTTTGTTTTCTGTTTAAATATATATTTTTGTTTCTTAATTCTTCAAGTGATATCATTAGGTATAAATATCCTATGACTAAAATAATAATTCTTCGATTAATAACATTTTTCAAATAATTAGATTCTGGATATTTCATTATCAATTTTCATCTAATATTCAAAAAAAAATTATTTCAATCTGATATTTGAAATTTTTTTGAAGTTTTGAAGTCTCGCCAATCTAAAAACTAGTTCGAGAATATTGACGGTTCCTACATAAACTGTTGAATCTGCAAAAAATCGATTCATGTTTTCCATCTTAAACCATCTTATTAACTCTGCTTTTTCGGATACTGTTTTAAAAATGTTTAAAATGAAAATTTTTTTTTTGTTTCGACAGTAGGTACACGTAGAGTGCATCGCTGTGTATGAATGCAGATGAGGCGAGATTTGTGAGTTAGGAGAGAAGATGATTTGTTAAATAGATGTTAAGTTAAATTGCCTTTAGTTAAGTACAACGTTATTTTTTCTAATTTAAAATGATTTTTCGGTTAGCATGGTAAAGATGTGTTCTGTCTCGTTCACCGCTTTCAGACTTGGAATGATCGGATTGAAGGATGGCCTCTTAAAAGCCTTAATATCCGAAAACGCAGGACAAGATGTATAAAAGTAAAAGTGGTATACTAGGACAGTAGAGTGTGATATTCTATTCTCTCTACATACCCCTGCGGAGAAACAGAGTGATGGTTAATAAGTTAGTTTCCAATCTACCTTCGTCAGTTAGTTATTTTCATATATCTTTTTTTTTAAAGTTTATTTATCATTTTCCTTTTTTTACATATCAGACCCACAAAATATTACATGGACATTTGTCTGTAAGTGCATCAATATATATATATATATATATATATATATATATAAATTGTAAATTATAAACACCAGAATACATACATATGAATTAAATAAGTATATCTTAAAAACTAAAATACAAATCAACAATACAAAATTATCAAAAACAAAATAAGTATCTTCTATTTAATAACATTTTCATTAATTCTGCCTTCTTATTAATGTTATTTTTAACATGACATGGAATTTAAATAAAAAAAAATTGGTATGACATATTTCAGTGTTCTTTGTCCATATATATTTATGACCTTCGGTATTCGTAGTCCTTCTTTAACCGTAAATCTAGTACTATGTTTATGAATCAATCTATGCTTATATGTCCCATCTTCATGATATCATATTATTAGTTTTTACCACAAGATAGCATTAATGGGAATAAATCCTTACTTCTTGAAGAGTTCATGAACCTATATCTTAAGATGCGCTTTCTTTATTTATTAATTTTTTTACCGAATTTGAATTGAATACTTTGGATTTTTCTTATATTAGTTTTGCAAGATGGACAAGAAGAGCAAAAAGATATTTTCTTTGATAATATCTCGTAAAAGCAAAGGTTTTTTTATTTATTTATTGATCTTAATTGATAATAATTTAGTTCCACACATAATTTTGTGTGGGCTTATGACTTTACTTAGACATATTGCATTCCATCTAATCATTTAAAAGTTTTTATAATAAAATTTTTGCACTTCAGTTTAAACCTCCTTATATTCTCCATGTTTTGAATTTCATTTGGCAGGCTATCGAAGATTTTTATACCTTTATACATCATACAATTTTGTGAGGTGTTTTACTTTTTCTTTGGCAGTCTTATGTTGTCGCTTCCTCTTGTATTATAGGAATGAAAATCCTCATTCAGCTTCATCCCGTCATCAAAGTATTTGGGTACTAATCCATGTTTAATTTTAAATATTTGCACCATTACATTATATATTATTTTTTGACTTACAGTTTCTAGTCCTAGGCATTCAACATTTTTGTTATTTTAGTTCTCCTATTACACTTCAATATTATGCGCATCGCTCTGTTTTGTACTATTTATTTATTTCTTTAGCATTCCTTCTTATAAATAATATACTGGAACTTAGTTGCTTATAAATAATACACTGGAACAATAATCTATGTGCGATAAAACATAGTTGCTTATAAATAATATACTGGAACAATAATCTATGTGCGATAAAAACATAGTTGCTTATAAATAATATACTGGAACAATAATCTATGTGCGAGAGAATCATAGGATTGTACGTAATATTGTAGTGCCTAGAAACTTATTTATTCGCTTCTACGCACGACAGGCAGGATAGAATGCCTCATGTTCGTGCATTACTTGTATAGTTAAAAATATTTGAATGCTAATAATTTGTTCAAAATATTAGTATATTAGTGGTCGCCCGCTCGACTATCGAACTTCACATCGGATTAGAGCACGACCCATTCATTTCTCGAAACAACAGAAATAAAAGTGTCCATTTATCGTCCCGAAATTGTCGGCCATTACTGTTATCGCGTTTCGTTTTTTATTTCGTTTTTCGATTCAGAGAGGGCATTAGTAAGCATGCGATGAGGCGGTATTTTCCTCCGCGATATCTCAGCAAATGGCCGCCATTGCCTCGGAATAAGCACACACAGCCCTAGAAATAACTGCCTTTAAACCTCCGGTGAAAAGATCAAATAAGACGATTGGTCACAAAATCCATTTAATAAATGATCCGTTATATTATAAAAGAGTATCAGGAATATTTTTTATCACAGCAAACAAGATACCCATTAGAATGTGTCTGATATGAATAAGTAAGATTTTATATCACGGATATGTGCTACTCTATCTTACATAGGTATTTTAAAGATTTGAGATTTGATCACGAAAAATGAAAATGGAATCGGTGAACGTTTCATTCTGTAGAGTGATCAGTTAAAACAGCTCGTAGAGGTTGTAAGCCCTGGGCCATCGAATCAAGACTTTCATACTCGTTTCTTAGATAAATAGCTTCGTCTCTGTGAGACTTCTATAATTTATCTTAATTAAATAATAATCCCGCGGTGGACAAATCCAGTGATTATGTTCTGAACATAAATATAAATATATTGTTCAAAAAATATACTGGTCTTTAAAAGGAGTCATAAAATCAGAAAATATTGATTTTCAGGCGTATTCAAGTGTAGGTATATGTTAAATAATTTGGAAGAATATTATATATATAAATTAAAAATATTGCTTAATTTTTCATATTAAAAATATAGAGATAGCATTACCAGCTGCGAAGTGACACACAGACTTATGTCCATGGACGCGACTTTGATCTTTAGAGTTGCTTTATTTTTTTTAATGATTCTGCTATCAAAATACACGTGGAAATGAATCACAGTTTTCTGCATGACACGACACGCGCTATTCTGTTATTTTTATTTTTATTCTTTTTCTTTTTCTTCTAGACTGTTAGTCCCATTTGGGGTCGGCTTTCCCTGTCCGCTTTCTCCATTGAGCAAGGTTATGAGCTACGCTGTCATCGAGTTACATTCTTTTTTGTTCTGATATTTATCTGTGCCAGATTAGTTATTTCTACTATACCGGGTATATATGGATGCATGAACATAGATTTGTCAAAATAAAACATTGTGATATTTTATTTACATTTGATCATTTACAATTAATTACGAATATTAAAATATAATATTTACGTATTTTTGTAAACTATAATAAATTGCAGTTTCAAGGATATAAAAATATTTGAATTTTTTTTGGATATTCTTAATAAAGTGATTGTCCTTCTTATTCTATTCCAATAGTCCGAAAACCTGGACATCTTGAGTTTTCAATATTATATTTAAATAAAATTAGCTTTCACTTGTGAGTATGTTCATAATCACTGGGACTAAGACTTTTCATCGTGAATATATAGTAGTGACAAATAAGTAAACGTGCATGTAGTATAAATTTAAGTTAAGTGAAAGTAAAAATAATCATGTTTGCCATGTCCATAAATTATATTGTAATCAATTAATGTATATTATAGATGTCTCACAGAGACGAAACTGTATTTTTTCAAGGGAGAGTAGGTATAGAAGTCTTTTTTGGGTGGCCATAGGACTTACGACCTATCGTACAAGGGGAAGGAAAAAGCTTTGGTGCTAGCCGCTAGGAGGTCGTTAGAACTCACATGTGAAACGTGGCGCAAAAATTTAATATATATACAACTTCCAAAAAATTAATAGACATGGTATTCTATCATGGGTGGAAATGGCGAACGTTACGTATGTGTAAAGTGATCACCTAAGCCAACCGTACGATAGGTCGTAAGACCTATGGCCACCCAAAAAAGACTTCTTTACCTACTCTCTCTTGAAAAAATACAGTTTCGTCTTTGTGAGACATCTAAAATATACATTAATTGATTTTTGATGTCCCTGTGACAAAACATCCAGTTCTGTTCTGAAAAATTTGGACATACTCAAAATATTCTGAATTATATTGTAAAATTTCCATTTGCGTTAAACCTTACTTCGTAATGTAATACTAATTGTATTTTGTTTAAATATAGGTAACTGTACAATCATTTTTGCATGTCATTCCAGTTCATTAATCCGTTCAGTTAATTAAAATCGTGAAATAACTCAGTGGTATTTGCACGGTTGTTTAGCTATTTGTACGTACGTCAAAGGGAGCGATTCGATAATTAAATTGCATATCGAAATCGTTTTTATTAAAGCTCGAATTGTCTGCTGCCGTAATTTCCCATAAATAACTCCCGTTTGCTTAATTCGAGCATGTTTACTACGGTAAAATAAATTTACATAATTACAATGTTTCCTGGTCGCTCCTTCCGGTAAAAAATGTGCATCCCCGCGATTGTTGCGTGTGATAAATGTGCGTGCCGCCTTGTACCTGGGGCCCTCAGGGGCAATAAAAAATTAATACACTTAAGCTGGAATTCCGAAGTCCTGTTTTCATAATTAAATTTGCTTCCAGGAATGAGCGATGGCTGAAGGACCATTAGCTCTTTTAAAGTAATGTGTTTTTTATTAAAATTCCAGGGAATTTTGGTACCAATAAAGATTTAGTCAATCGGTAATGTGTAATAAGTAATTTGATGACACTTCAATATAAATTAATTAGAAAATGTATTTTAGGAATGTTATTAATAATTTAATCACCACTACATACTTATATCGAATTTATTAAACATTTTCGGAAACAATTTCATTGCATTGACAAGATTTAGGTGGTATTTATGCCAGATTAATAGTAAAGTGGCTAGTTAATATTTGAATAGATGCAACGCCTGTATCACTCTAGTCCAAGTTCAAATGGGATGTTCTTCTTCTTTTTATTCCATATCCGATTACTGGACGTGAGCTACCATTCTTCTTTTGCTCCTCCTTGATCTGTGTTGGCAGGTGAGTCCTGGTCTTGTGACGAGGACGTCCAGCTCTCTCTCTATCTCTTTGGTGGTCTCCCTGGTGCCCCTCTGGAATCCCGCGCATAACGCGATTCTCGTCTGCTCCATTCTCTCGACATGTTCCCTCCAGAAACGCCTTCTCTGCCTGCTCCATCTTACAATGTCTTGTATGTCGCAGGTTCTGCATATTCCCGGATTGGGCACTCTGTCTCTGAGGGTCTTGCCCGCAAAGGGTTTTAGAGTCTTCATCTCTGTAGTTCTGAGGAGGTGTTTAGTTCTCACCGTGTCCGCTCTTGCTTCGATCTCGTACGTCATGATAAGTCTTATGCATGTTTTATATATTCTGACTCCACTAGCTCTTTGACTTCGTTATATAGATCGCTGTAGCTAGACATCTCCACCTTTATTATTTTATTGATGTTCATTTTCTCTCACTCTTGAACTCATGTAATTTATCAATTGTTAGTTCAGTAATGTACCAGTAGCTAATAGCTCTCAAGAAAAGTTATGTGATACCTTTTAATATATTCACATGTATTATTTCACGTCCATTTATACACTTACCTTCCCACACCTTAATAAATGAGACTCGTCAAAGAAACGGCGTCCTTTGCGTCGATCTTTTTTCAGAAATATTATCTTGAAATCATTAAAATATCATGCATCATAATTTTTCTAAATTTATTTACAAGTTTACTAAGCATATGAAATGAACCCATGTAATAAATTCAAAGTATTATTTAAATGGATAGATAATTTTCCCATCATTAAAATAACTCTCAAGTAATGTACTCATACGTTGTTTTCTGCTTTGATACTATACCTCTATCAGTTTTGATAGTAACCAGTATTTAATATACAAGAAATCGTCCATACGGCACATAAACAACACATTTATTTTTAAGATATTTCAAAGCTTTGTTTAAAAACACTCTTTGTTAATCTAATAAATATTTAAAGGTGAGTATTATTATAAATAAAATTATAGCTTAGCAGAGATTCCTTATGATGTGAGACAGGTAAGTATTTCAAATAAAATATATATTCAAAAAAAATTTGAACATTTATACACTATTTATTGTTTGTGGATAAAGAATTGACTTTTTTGTAATTTCATCATTAAAAAAAACTAACCCACAAAAACCAAGTTTTAATTATACTCCCTTTCTCATTTACTAGTGGAAATTGGTTTGGCGCTTAACCTACGCGTTGGGCTTCGGTCGACCGACGCTACGAAAGGGAGTAATAAAAAATTTCCAAAAATCCAAAATTATACCATAATCAGGTTTAGTGTCTACCAGATGCGTCGAAATATTTTCATATAACTGAGTAAGTTGTATGAAAAAACAATAAAAAATTTCTAAAAATCCATAATTGTACTATAATTATTATTTTTTTTAACGAAAATTTGTTAGATAATTTTTATCGTCGCCACGAATCTGCCTGCAAAGTTTCAGCTCGATTGGATTACGGGAAAAGGGTTAAAAATCGATCCAAAGTTTTTCCGACAAACAACAAACCGCAGACGCTACGTGTTAAAAGAAAGGGAGTAAAAATATTCTTCGAACTATTAAGTAACTATTGGTTTTAAACCAAATTTATTAATCAATTAGAAAGACGTACAGAAAAATCAATTAGTTATTATTTATTATTTATATTAATATTATTAATATATATCATAAATAATATATTAATAATTAAAAAACATTATGAAACTTTATTAGTGAAAAGGTGATGAAAACAAAGAGATGTGTTTTATTTTAACAATACTTATTTCACAAATAAAAAAATTAATAAGTTCAATGTGAACGCCAGGATCCAATAAGAAAATCGGATCTGTCATTACCGTCTGTTCTGCAAAGGGTCTCTTCGACGGAAGCTGCCCGCGCAGGCGTTCTCAGAAGCTCGTCTTTATTGAAAACTTGAAAATATATAAAACGGAAGCGGGTTTGATTGATTCCTGCGGAAAGCGGCGTATGAAGCCATTTTGTGTGACTTAGCGCGATATCGCGTCTACAATGGCACCTAATGTGGGTGATAAATTTAATCCCCCACCGCTGGAATCAAATGGCTTTCGCTGCCATTTACTTTCATTAGACTAAAAGCCACGGATCTGGCTGCTTTGTGCCCCCCGTGACTTATCAGCCGAGTCAAATCGGCGGCAGATTTAAAAAAAAAAAACATTTGTTAAAAGGATTTTGCATTTGCGTAATTTTGACGATGGCGTAATGCAGTTCGTTATTTTAATGTCGCTGTAATGCAGTGAAACAGTTTTGTAAAGTAGGTAGTTAGTTTTAATGACTGTAATTCGAGCATTAATTTTTAATTGAATGTATTACATGTACGCTTATGTAATGATGATCTAATGCACTTTTGACTGCCACGATAAAGTAAACAGTTACACAATTTTAATGTTAATGTTTTTCGAATCGAAAAAATAGATGATTCAGACTAGTGATATAACGAATGCCATTTTTTGAGCGTTATTTGAGCTGCTACCGACATTCGCAAATGCGAATACGAATATTGATTTTTTTAAATTTATGTATGGCTTAGCGGTTCAGTTTCGTGCGAGGCGCGTTCCGTTTGCATCTTGTTCCGAGAATTTCCGAGCTTAAATAATAATTTTGTTTTTGTTTGTTTAACGTGTTTTCTTATATAACATAAATTATTTATAGTTTGTTATTGAAGAACATAGTTTTTGTTTAATTTTTGTTTTTAGTTTCGTTCAAGAAGATGATTACATAACATTAAAAACTTATGTTTCAGAGAAGAATTTGTTTTTGTTTGTTTACATTGCATTATTATATAATTTTTGTTTTCTAAGCTAATGAGAAGTTAATTGTTATTTAGCAGTGATCTGGAATCTTAAGCTTTATTACCCAGTGGATGGTAAATAAATAATTTCAAATGATAAAGTAATGTGAAGACTGATAAAGTGATTACGAGGTAAAGTTACTTTTTCTAATAATAAAAAAATAAGAAATGAATGGATTTTTTATTAACCTAATATTATGTTTTTTTCTGATGTTCATATTCGCAAAGCTTTGCGAATGCGAATGCGAATGCAATTGCGAATATGCGATTATTAGCGAATGCGAATGCTAATGCGAATGCAAATATTCGTTACATCACTAATTCAGACATACGGTCCGAATTACGGATGACTCGATCAGAAAGACTCATCATAATCAACCCCTTTCGGGAAAAGGAGTTTGTTATAATGATGATTATTATCTCAACACTCAAAAATAGACGCAAAGTACACGCAAAGTTTTTATAAAAAATAATAAAATATCTGTCAAATATCGATATTTTTTCGTTATAGCAAGCAATCTGATTTATATAAATTTTTAAATAATATTTAATATTTAAATAATCATTTTGTATAATATTCGCTCAAAATACACGAAGTGTGCAGTAATATAGAGTGCGTCAATACATGATTGTCATGATACTGTAAAAAGATGAGAGAGGACTCGAAATTATATCTATGTACCTGCTATTTAAGGATATGGAATGTGCAATTTAAAATATATTTCATTACGTACTAAAAATGGATTCATTATTTTCATAAAGCTGTAGAAATGTATTTTATTTAATTTGATTACGTAAATTATTTGATTCAGAAAATAAATTGACAATGTGTTTATTGTAGTGGGAAAAAATGATACCTTACCATCTCAATAAAAATTCGTGAAGATATACCCTCCAGGGTTGTGTGATAAACACGTTTACCTACAGCTGGGAGGCCGGGCCAGCATACAAAGATTATTAAATAAGGGTTAATGTCCTTCACATATGTCGTTCGCAGGGTCGCGCCATCCGTCGTCTGACGGGCAATTCCGCTAGAACCTAGGACGCCTTAAGGTTTATCGAAATTTTGACATACAATAGAATAAAAAAATATTTAAATGTTATATTTGTTAATTAAATAAAACACGACTTGGTACACGCCACTAAATTTTTCTTTTCTTTATTCAAGATGAATAAACACCTCTACAAGTTTCGGGAACGAAGTTCCCTTCCTCAGGAGGATACAATATATACTAAAATTAAATGAAAATTAAGTGTTGTTAGGGAATAATTAAATAGCAATGGATACTCGGAATTTGCAAACCATTTGCTGGAACATGACCATACTTTCGACATCAATTTAGGTCTTAAAATTTTACAAAATAACAAAAATAATAGACAATTATATAGTTTTGAAATTTTGAAATAAGAAAAAATATTAACCTCAATAATAATATAATAAACAGTCAAATTCACCCTCCCCTTATATTTACTCCGCCTACTCTCCACCCTACTAGTTAACTAAGTAACGATCATTTAATTTAAGTATGCATTGTATCCTCCTGAATAAAGAAAATAAATATTTAGTGGTGTACACCAAGTCGTGTTTTATTTAATTATTAAATATGTCACCACCAAGTTATAAATCGTTCATTGAAGATGTTATATATTTATGTCATCCATTAGGCTACAAGGACCAGAACCGGAAGGGGCTTTTTCTTTATGAAGCCTTTTAAGCTTTGGTGGCTTAATTCTATTGTAAATTTTGAAGTACTAAAGGATAGCGCACAGGATAATCGATATATTCCGGGGAGAGCCAAAATTATTGAACTCTTTGCATACTTGCACTAGGTCGCTCGTTTAAAGAGTAGGAGCCGCCAGACTTACGTTATAGTGTCAAACCTAAAATATTTATTCTCTATATATATATATATCTTAGCACATAATTTATTTATTCATTCATTTCCGCCTAAATAGGCTTTTACATATGTAGGTATATAACAGTTATTTGCAAAAATAATATAAACAGAGAGAAAACCAAAAAAAGAAAGTGTATATAATTTACATTATGGCGGAATGAAGCGCTCTCAGTATCGCGCCCCTATACTGTGACAGGCCAGAACCAAACACGTCCGCTATGTTTGTATAATTGTTACCTAACCTGTGTATTCTAGGTACTAGCGAGTCGTAGTGAGCATTTGTTCTAGTATTGTCACAGTAAAAAGGCGTCGGCACTCGAGTAGTTCGACTGGGTACATGGAACATTATTAAGGACAAAATTTCAGGGCTGTGGTAATGCGAGTTTACAATTTTATATAATAAAATCAGATCGGATAAAACTCTCCTGTCCGATAGTGGCAATAAACCGGTAAAATATAATAAGTTTGTATAGTTAAAATTTTCTATTGGGATATGGAGAAGGAAATTTATGTAGCGTAAAAATTTATGTTGAATTCTTTCTATTGTATGAACATGAGCATTGTAATAGGGACACCAGATAGATGAGTTGTATTCGATTTGACTTCTAACAAGAGAACAATAAAGGAGTTTGACCGTTTGAATATTTGTGAAGGAATAACAAGAGCGCAGAACAAAGCCAAGTGTTTTCATAGCCTTGTTTGCTATATTATTGATATGATACACAATAGTAGGCAAGAAGGTTTGGATATTATGAGATGTGACTTCGGGGGATTTTGGCAGATAACAGGTAATACAGGTACAAAAAACGGGTAAATTAAACTTGTTAATATTAGACGTCAGGCAATATTGTTAAATAATGGCCTGAATAAAATATATAAAATTAAGATTTGTTACTATAACGTATATAACATCATTTATAGAGCAACAAAGCATCTGGCAACGATTATTATGGGTGTGTATGTATAGTATCTACTGCCCCGTTAAACACGCTAAAAATCAGATTTGTTATTTTTACGTCGAAGTCACTTTTTTTTGCACCTGTGTTACCTTTTATCTGCCAAAATCCCCCTCACTGAAATGTCATAATATCCAAACCATTTTACCTAGTATAGTGTGCATCAACAGAAAATATGTCAGGTTTGATACTATAACGTAACTCTGACGGTCGCTGGCTCTTAGTCTATTATACTTGATCCACTATCTCGTCCCTGGAAAGTAAAATAAGTAATGGCGAAAGTCTTATCTGTCATCCTTATTCTCATAAATAACACGATATACGATAGTCACACGGAAGATGGTATTGTTGATTCACAAAAGATGCCGAGTGAGTTTTGCGATGCCAAGAAGTAGGTACGTAAAAAAGCAGTTTGGTGTATCAATTTCAGCAAGCTGTATAAGCCGAAGCATTCATTTTTACTCCCTTTCTTTTAACTCGTAGCGTCTGCTTGCTTGCTTGTCTGTCGAAAAAACTTTGGATCGATTTTTAACCCTTTTCGAGTTGAAACTTTGCAGGCAGACTCGTGGCGACGATAAAAATGATAACAAATTAATTGCTAACAAATTTTCGTTTTAAAAAATTAACAATTATAGTATAATTTTGGATTTTTCGAAAATTTTAATTACTCCCTTACGTAGGTAGCGTCATCCGACTCAAGCCGAACGCGTGGTGTAAGTGCCAAACCTCTTTCAACTAGTAAATGAGAAAATAATTATGACAAAAACCTGGTTTTTATGGGTTAGTTTTTTTTAATAATCATAAACAAAAACTTTTTCTTTCATTGATTAATATGGCAGTTACTTGGGGGACAACTTGATTTTTTATATTTTTTTTATTAGCATACGGATTTGGAAGTCTTGATAATCTATTCGGGAGATGAATTTGGACGGATATTAAATAGATTTTGAGAATGAGGAAACAGAAACACTTCCTTATCTTAGTCCTTGTCTCCAAACTGGTCCAGGGCGATGACACAATCACACAAACTCCGAGCACTTACACTGACACGGCAATGTGGCGTCTTCCAAAAATATTATAAATAATAATATTAATAAGTTGTTCCCTTATCAGAAGGGTGGCAGTTCGCCAGTCCTTATCAGAAAAACTGCACATAATTTACACAATCCTTATCAGAAGGATGACAATTTTACTCATGCGGTCACACACAACAGCAAAATCAAGTCAAGGACAAAACATCTTCGTAGATCGGACGCGCAGTAAAGGGAAATAGAGGGGGAAAGATACATTGAGAATGCGTTCAAATAACAGGCGCGTGAACGTAATGATCGAATATACTTAATTAGACTTTGTAATTTATCTATTTATTTACTTTTTTACACCCATTACAGGCTTTTACATAAAAAAAATATTACATAAAATCAAAAAGTAAATACATTAAAGAATATCGGAAATAAGCAGTAAAATATAAAATTTATGAATATAAAGTACATGTATAAAAAGCAATAAAAGATATAAGCAGTGAAAGTATCAGGTATAAGCATTAAAAATAAGTATAAAAATTAAAAATATAAATATTTAAAACACAATAAAAGCATTAAAATATGTGTTAAAATTAAATACGTAAATTTAAAATATAAAATACGGAGAAGTAATATGTATAAAAAAATATATATTACACATTATTACATGTGTATGTTAAAAGCAGTTAGTAATGAAATAATATTGTCTCTTTAAGTATAAACTTTATTTTCACCAGACTGTCATTGAATTGACACAAGACTGTAATATTTACATATTAGATCTATTAAAACACATTAAAATAAATAAATAAAACACACTCTACTGAGAATTTCCTCAAATCTAGGCCATAAACGGGCTGCTTACGCAGAGTCAAATTTACTTAGCGCTGAGATGCCGGCCTGAAAAGACGTGTTTCACAATAGTTTTGGAGTAACACTTTAGTGATAAGTTACCCCTCCCCCTACCCCCCCGAAGATAAGTAGTGCACGTGTAACTCAAGACTAACTAACGCGGGATTATTTATTTTTTTACATACCTATACACCTGTGTACAAATAAAAATGAATTATTTATTTCATGTTTTAATTTTTAAAAAACTAACCCATATTTTTTTTTATTATATTCCCTTTCTTATTTACTAGTCGAAACAGGTTTCGCACCTACTCCACGCGTCGGGCTCGAGTCGAGCGACGCTACGAAAGGGAGTAATAAAAACCGTTAAAATTTCGAAAAATCCAAAATTATACTATAATAATTTTAAAAAAATAAACAAAAATTTGTTACATCGTTTTTATTGTCACCACAAGTCTGCCTGAAAAGTTTCAGCTCGATTAGTTCAAGGAAAAGCATCAAAAATCGATCCAAAGTTTTTTTGGCAGACAAGCAGACAAGCCGACAAGCCGACAAGCCGACAAGCAGACGCTACGAGTTAAAAGAAAGGGAGTAAAAATAAAATATTTATAAACTCCTAACACAGAAAACCATGATTCATCCTAGGACCATACACGCTATAGGTTAAATGTGTAATTCATTAACCCAATTATCAGACACCTACATCACGAACAAAATCAATCGAATGAATCCGCGTAAACTAAGCCAATTAATTAGCCGGGAGGCAAACACCTCTGATACGCCAGATTGTTTACAAAGCGTTAAGTCAATTATAGATGGCGCCCGGTCGGTTTGTCTTGGCAACAACAAAGGTGCGCGCCAGCTCAGCTTCATTTCGTCAATACTAGCTGCGGAGTCATCCTAATTCACCTGACTCAGGACAAAACGGAAGCGAACAATTGCAGGCTTATTGCAGCATTAATGCTAAGAGAATGCAGAGAAACACTGGCGAAGAATCAGTAACTTGAGAATTTTTGTTGACTTCTTCAAAAACAGCAAAATAATTTTATTTATCAATTAATGTATATTATAGATATCTCACAGAGACAAAACTGTATTTTTTATGGGAAATATTTCAATGTATCATTCGAACGTGTAACACAATGTAACGAATGAAAATGGCTTTGTACAGGCTG